>JBBPCV010769955.1:0-15856 GCA_037974505.1 Plocamopherus tilesii
TTTTGTTGTTTTTTTTTTTTTTTTTTTTTTTTTTTTTTTCCTTTTCTCTTTTTTTTTTTTTTTTTTTTTTTTTTTTTTTTTTAATTAGGGAGAGAATCTTTCCGGAATACATCAAGTGGCACATGGTTCATACAGGCTCTTGTCTACTGTTTGGAAATGTTTGCTCACAGCAATTCACTTCATGAAATAATGACAAAGGTTAGTTTGGTGTGTGTGTGTGTGTGTGTGTGTGTGTGTGTGTGTGTCTGTGTATGACGTATGTGTATGTGTGTATTGATGGTGTGATGGAAATACCAGGCTGAAAGTCACAAACTCTTGTGTATGTTCAATTAGTCCTCTAGGCATTTAAAAAAAAGCTTTGAGGGTAGAAAAGGTGAGGGTAGAAAGGGTGGGGTTAGAAAAGATGAGGGTAGAAATGGTGAGGGTAGAAAGGGTGGGGTTAGAAAAGATGAGGGTAGAAAAGGTGAGGGTAGAAAGGGTGGGGGTAAAGACGGTGGGGGTAGAGACGGTGGAAACATCTATAGGGCTACGAACCTCACACCAAAAAACTATATTAGTACGACTCTTTGACCTTATGAACACCCTGCATTTCTTATGTGCCATCATACATTTATTTGTGTGAGAGCAGGTGTCGTGTTGGGCATTTCATGCAGTTGAAAATATTTGTAGATCCATTTGTATGCCATGGGAGGTCACAGTGGCTCAGCGGTAGGGCTTTGGACTTGCAACTGAAAGGTCAAGGGTTCGAGCCCCATTGGGGACATTGTGATTTAACCCTTGGCCAAGGTTATTTACACTAATTGTCTCCATTTGCGGTGATGCTCTTGCGGCTGACGCTAGGTTTTTGGTTGAAAAACCAGTAGACCAATTTCCCTTTGGGTATGAATGAAATGTAATTTTATTTATTTATTTTATTATTGTATGTTTACACAGTGATGGAAGTGTCTCTATTTCTTATTATATTATATAAAATATAACTCACCAATCTCTGAGGTTAGCTTAAGGTGTGATCGGATTGAAATACAACTAAAAATTTGCCAATTTTTTAAAACTCTGAGATGATCACACTCGAAACAACTATTTAAAGAGAGACTGGTTTTATTGGGATGTCACTATTGAAGAGAATAAAATACAATAAAATAAATTAAAAAAAAAAAAAAAAAAGAAGAGGAAATGATCTAGTCCTAGTTCTAGATCTAATTCAAACTCAAAAACAGCATCCTAAAACCGTCCACGCAGGTCTCATGTATGGTCAGTCTTGTACCAAAGTAAAGGGAAGTAAATGGTACTTTTATTACATCTTAAAAAGGCACGCGTCTCATAAAATAATGCATGCTAGCCAGGCCTCCCGAGCACCATGTGTTTAACCGGATACAACTGTACAAATAAACTCGGAGGACTTCAGGGAGACTGCCATTCAAGTTCAAGTTCAAGAAACATCCCACTAACTCTTGCAGACCAGGATGGAGATTTGTTTAGTGCAGCCTCATGGCTCTCACTTGTCTCACTTGTCACCGTCACTGTCGTCGATGGTAGGCGCTGCTCTCCATGACACAGACTTGACTTTTCTTCTCCATCCCACTCGGTCATCACAGAGGTGGCTGACTTTGTGGATCCTCATATTGCTGGCGTTAACAATGTCATTTGTTAGGGCAGTGGGTGGTCTGCCCATCTTTCTTTTTGCTTCTGTTCGACCTTGAAAGGGGATCTTCATAAGTTCTGTCCTTGGATTACGTATTGACCAATGTATTTCAGCTTCTGTTGATTAAAGTTACTTTCTTCTCCAAGTCCTTCTAGGATACTTTCATTTGTTCTCCTGTCTTTCCAGTGAGTCATTTTCTGCTGCTAGCATTTTGTTGTCATCATCACTGACCATTGTCCCACCTGGCTAAGTAGTAACAATTATAATATCATTGAAAAAAGTATGCACAATTAATTACTGTTTTTGCTTTTTTTTTTTTTTTATTTCACACTCTTTGTTCATTGATTGTACATTGCTAGGGTGTGGGACTGGTAGCTCTGAGCCTAAATGAGAATATAACAGTATTAATTGTATGATTTTGTTTTTTCTCTTATCTTCCAGGTAACTAATTTGGTATTAAGGGCAAGGACCAATAACAAGATTGGTCAAGTTTGTGAGACTAGGAGCTCACTTACAAAGGACTTGTATTTCTTTCCTGGATTGCCATGAAGGTGAACATTTTGAACTAGCACCAAGACTAGTTCATCAAGAATGCAACGGTATGTGGACCTGTGAATTATTCAGTTTTTCATGCTCCTTCAATGTGACTCGTGTTTTCTCTCTTATTGCTCTTAATAATAAAAAAATTCATTCAAAATCATATAAGAAGACACCTTGTTTGGAATTATATCTTACAAAAAGACAAAAACAAAAATAACATCCTTATTGAGATTAAGAGAGCCTCAGAAATATCCGATTGTGATTTACCACATTTTGACGAGTTTTACACTGGCGCATGCCTTAAAAAAAGACAATAATATATATAATAAATTATCTCCACTATCCATTGTATGACCAGTATAAAAAATCTGTTGGAAGTCCGAAAGTCATAGATCTTTTGTATCATCATCAAGAAGATTTAAGTAATTGTTAAATACTGAAATGACTTTGTCATCACCTGGTGCAGCTTGACTTGATGTATGCATATGTGCGTGAATGGTGAATGGGGAGTGTAATCCTAAGTGTAAAGCTTTTTATGTTAATATATACATGTACCTCTATATGTAATATATTTGCTGACACCTATAGGAATCTTCAATTTGATGAGCATATTTTTTCTGCCACAAATAAGGCAAATAGATTAATTGGTATTATACGCAGGAGTTTTTCTTGCTTAAATGTCACAATGTATGTTACATTATATAGGACTACTATTCTAGAATATGGAAGTAGTATAGAATATGGAAGTAGTATATGGAGTCCCATTTTTAAACTTCAATCAATTATTTTGGAAAATGTTCAAAGACGTGCGACTAAATTATTATCTGAACTAAATGATTTGTTCTATGTTGAAAGGTTGTTGTATCTTAAATTGCCAACACTTAAATACAGAAGAATTAGGGGGGAATTTCATTCAGTCATATAAGATTGTTCATGGTATTGATGATATTGATTACAGATAATTTTTGACTCGAGGGGATAAATAAAAAATATGTCTCAAGAACTTCAACTTTAAGGCATAATTCACTTGTGTCAAAAACAGTGGCTACTTGGAACAAATTACATTTTAAGACTAAAGATTCTAAAAGTCTAAATTCTTTCAAAAGTAGTAGACAGGAACTCCAGGGTGGGATTTCCAGCATGTCAGGTGCCGCACTGTGATCTTTGCATGCTTCTGTGAAGTAGCCTAACACTAAAATTAAAATAGAATGCCACATTGGGTCCATGAAATAGGATGAGAAGATGAAATAGTCACCCTTGATTTTTTATGGCAAAATATGTGACGTCCAGGGTCCAACGGACCCCATAGGGGACCACCGTGGGTTAATATTAGAATTGTTGGACCGCAGATTCAGAAGGATGGTTTGAATCACCCAGCCGAAAATTCACTGTTTTGTTTTGTTTTTGAAAGCAGAGACTTTTTATCTTGTTTGTAATATACAGTGCACACTACCACTTTTATCGACATCTGCCATATTGACATTTCGCTGATATCGACATGCTTTGGCTGACCCCACCCCCACCCCCCATCCCCATGCACAGTACAATGCACAATGATCTTCCGACCACCCCCTGCCTCTCCGTTACTTAACGGCATGTGTGCGTATCATTATGTAGGTTCTTTTTTATCGACTTTCTCTAATATCGCAATAAATCATCTGGAACCTTGAATGTCGATACATCCGGTGTGCATTGTAATATAATATAATATAATAGTGTAGAGTGTTTAATGATGTCTCCCACAGATTAATATATTTATATATATATATATATATATATATATAAATTCATCTAACAAGAATAAGTTTTTCACGAATTTGGCCCTTAACACGAACTGACGCGAATCCCCGATTTTTTTCTTCTTTATACAACTAATGCAACTAACGCGAACTCAAACTTTACTAGAACTTGTTTACACGAATTGAAACTGGCGCTCCACGCAATCTTTTTTCCGAATTTCCCCACCTTTTCTTGCACTAACAGAGCTTCAGGTTGCTGCGAGCCATGTAACACGCACATTAAAATTAAAAGGGTGCTTCCGTGCACAAAGGAGAGGGGGTGGTGGAGCATCACACCACTGCCTCCTAGAATAGGTGATTTCTCCACTGTGCCAAGTCATGATGTACATAGGCACAGCCACTAACCGCAAGGCATTGTGTTTCCATTGCATATCAGTGTCACTGAGCTTGCGATGATTTCCTCTACCCTAGGAAACCTCTGTATAGGTAGCCCCAGTTTCCACTGGTCGCCTCATTCTTTGCCGCCAGCAACCTTCCTCCCCCTTTCCACACACCCGCCTCTCTTTTCGGCCGACCGCAGTGGACTAAGCTTGTGTCGAGTTGCTTTGTTTGCACCACAGCAGCATCATTCATTCCTCTGTGCACTTCAATTTGGATAACATACTATATATATAAAAAATAAAATTATTGCTCCAAAGTTCAAATCGGGTTATCTTCCTTGGTTTTCCTCAATCCTCTTAACACAAATTTGTGATATTCGAACTGGTTTTTGTTGGTCCCTTGGAGTTTGTGTTATCATGAGTCTACTGTATATATATATATATATATACTTGAAAAAAACAACAACCTCAATTCTGTGTAATATCAATGATACATAGAGGAAATCTTTCAAAATCAGTGAAATGGAATACAATATGTATAAGTATAAGAGATATGGATAAGGAGTTAGTTATACTGATAGTTGATTGATCTACAAGGCTATTTCTTTTCCACATTGATACCATGGACATGACGAGAGTGAAAGAGGGAGAGGGAGAGGATGTTTAATTTTTTTCCAATTTCCCTCACTTTTATTTCCCTCGCTACAAGTACATTTGATTATGAAGGAGAAACGGTCAAACAGACGAAAGAATCCATCAATTAAAAAATAAAAAAGCCCCAAACAACAAAAAACAAAATAGCAAAAACCAACAAGCACAATAATTATTACAGTTCATGAATTAGTGAGTGAATGGGTGAATGACGGAAGAAACAAGTGAAAAAAGGTGCAAAAGTTATTGTCAGCTTTTAACGAGATGCACCAATACCAGGATTGATGAAGTGATGCCAGTGTCTTAAAAAAATCTTACATCTATAAAATTTATCTTTTCTGATAATTTTTGGTCTTCACCCATAGAAAACTACTTAATATGGAGTTAAAACATTTTTCTGTAAAGTTTTTTATATTTTTTAAATATTTTTTTATTCTTCTAATCTTTATCTCATATTTCATCCTATATAGTTATAGCCAAAGTATTGCTAACCAAAACTAGTATCGATCATTGCTGATCATCGCTAGGATCCTTGAAAAAAATAAAAAAAATAATGCTTTGTAGCTAGAGAAGACCTGAAAGCTTTTCATGCGTCTGTCAGAACTTTGCTGCTACTCAATGGCCTCTATATGATTTGGGTAGGTCTCCGTGATGGGACTTGTCAATCATATGAGCAAATATGATTAAATTTTATAATTTTTACAACTCTAATGAAAGACATAAATGAAACAAAGAAAGATTGAAGAAAACGAAGAGAGTTGGTTTTTTAAAAAGTAAAAGTCAGGGACTTCAATTAGGCTGACTGATGAATTACTTATTTTATAGTTTTATGGTATTGTATTTCTCTCTAATAAAATTTACCAATTTAATTTCAACTGCATGTATTATATAGCTGTTTATTCTAATCAGCAATATATGCTATTGATTCAACTTCCTTTCAGCCTGCCCTCTATGTGACATTGGGAAATATTTCTCCCATCTTTACCAAAAATGGCAGGATGTAATAACATTATACAATTACAATATCTTCCTTGTTTGTGCCATCCTTCGGGATCCTTTTTGTACTAATTGATATGCAGAGTTCCTTCTTTCAAAAATGTATTAATCTATTCTGTATAAAAGTATTGTCCAAATGGATGCAAATATCTGTATTTACATAAAGTATACTTTCTCAATAATTTTATTCCGTTTTTTTTTTTTTTTAACACCAATCCATTCCAAGTTGGTTATATATCAGAGCATGATAATGAAATAAACAATAAAGCAAATACATGTATTAGCAGTGAAAATAAAATTTATTTAAAAAATTCAAGAGAAAAAAACAAACTAGTGAAAAACAAAAGAAACTTATTATTTTTTAATTGTCATGATGGCTGTTAGGTCCTTTGAAGATCTTTGAAAACCTCGCTTTTACCTCCATGCAGCCCCCTGCAAATCTTTCCAGTGCCCCTCATTTCATCATTGTAAAGCTGTTAAAATCTTTTGACACAATCACCACCAATTTTGTATGCATTTCCTCTTACCTTACCACCTATCCCTTTCCAAAATTCATAAATCAAGCCTTGAAACTTCATTGTGACCATGTGAAATTAATGGAATATTTGAATGTTTATTATGGTTTAATTCTTCCATTTTTGTCTCATGTTAGCTTGAAGTCCATTCCAAATCTTCAACTCCTCTCATCTGCACTGGGTTTTTTGCCTTTATATTTCATAGCATTTTGTTTCAGATAATGTCAGATAATGCTTCTTTTGACGTGGCAGTTGATGCCATCATTCCCAGGTTCAATCCCTGGTAGATTATCATTTTTTTTTCTTCATTAGATTAGTCCCTCTCTAATTGTCAGCCACCTCATTGAGGGCCTATTGTAATTATTGTTCAGATCTGATGTGTCATGTCTAATTATTAGTTAGTACTGTAAGTTAGCCCCTTGCCTCAAGTTTGCATCCTCATAGGAGTGAGCACAGTGAATAGCAGAAGCAGAATGTGTTGCATACAAAACAATGGATCTAGCTCGGACCTAGGCTCTATAGAGTTCATCTCACATCCCAAACCATTTAATCCTTTTGCCCTCTACCCTCATGATTACAAATTGTCACTTCTGTTCTCCTTTAAAGATATACCTAAAGTATACATTTGTCGGAAGAAGAAAAAAAGAAGAAAAAATGTATCTTAGGTCCCATATCCCATGAATACAGTTTATGTCAACGTCACTTGAAGTCAAAACTTTTGTTTCATTTCCTCTTAACTTTAAGTTTGGTCCTAAGTGCTGATTAATTGTAATGGAAAATACTACATTTGTAATCACAGTTATTTGAAAACATCAAAGGAACAATGTAATGGGAAATGCTACAGTTTGTAATCATGATTACTGATAAGACATCAAAATAACAATATCATGGGAAAACTACAAGACTGATACTGAATATTAAAAAAGAGATGGCAATTTTAACATCTTGTGAATATTTATCAATTATTTTTTAGGAGTCTTTGAAGTGTTCGAATTCCGTGGATAATTTGTGATAAGAGAAAACATACTTTATAGATTTGTTCAGAACGATAAAAAAAATAATGTTACACTTTATATTAGAATTTAAGTGAAGGGAATTGTTTCTCATTTCCCACCTTTTTGCTTTCAGTCACAACACTTTTTACACAAAATATGACATTTATTCTTGAAATAAAAGTAATTCTTTTTTTTCTTTTTATTTCCCCTCAACCTCTCTCTCTCCTTCCCTCCCTTGATCATTTATTTTATCAAATTATAACAACTGAAACTGAATCATTGGTAGCACTGCACTGCCAAGGTACAGGCAATTTTACTTTTCATTGAAAAATGATATAGACTTATGAGTCTTTGATTTCTTTGGTATTGAAGAATTCACATGATTATGGAAGGATTGCAAAATTTATTGTAGAATGTAGATGAAGATAATTTACTGCAGTCTTTTTGAAAGCTTTATTTATTTCCTCGTGTTCTGTTTCTTTATAGTTTGAATAAATTGCCCATAACTGGTGAATAAATTGCCCATAACTGGACAAATGCAATTAAAAAGAATAGAAAGAGAAAAAGGCTGGATTCTCAAAAAGTATAATTTTCTTTTTGTCGTTGAAATGTTATTCTGTATATTTTATGTAGTTTTATTCAGTGCCTTCAAGTTTTGTAGCATTGTTGCAATGCCATTGCACCTTATTTAGAAGAGTAGAAAAGAAAGATTCAAACATATCTTTATTTTTTATCGAAGGTATTGTTTTACTTTTACAATACAAATATTTAGTGAATTTATGAGAAAATCATTACATTTAAATGTCTTTCCTCTGCATATCATTTACTATTCTAATATGTCAATGTTGAGTTATTTTTCTCTGCTAATAATAATATTTCAATTTGCAGGAGAGAATGCAAAAGGAATCCAGTATGGATGAAGAAGAGCGGGGTCATCGCAGTGATCAAATGAGGAAAGAGAGAGCAGCAGTAAGAATAATTTCTTAATGTTATAAATCTTTGCTCTGTTTTTTTTTTTTTAAAGAAATTACATGATTAGCAACAAAACAATGTGTATTCGATCTTACTGAAAAAAAAAAGAAGTTATCTTTGTCTTTAAAAGCATGAGATCATTATCTTTGTCTATGAGAATGTGAACATTTAATGCTGTGAAGGGAAAAGGTCCAATAGGAGGACTGGATACCATTAGCTTGAGTAATTTATTAAGATGAAATTATGGTCTTTTAATTGTAACATGGGATTGATTACTTAAAAACTTATCTGTAGATTTGATATTGAAGACAGACAATCTTTATTTATGGAACAGTTTTTCTTAGTTTGAATAAATTGTTTGCTGTTGTTGGTGATGGATTAGACAAGCTACAATAAATCTACAATTAACTAAGTCGGTGGGAGCTTGTATGACATAATCTCCTAGTCTATATTTCTATTTAATCTATACATTACATTACTGATGTACAATTCTTTTTTAAGAATACAAAGTTTTGCAGCAGTTGCTAGAAAAACCAAAGGTTTATTCCATATTATGTCGGGTTTTCTTTTTTCTGCAGCTACCGCTAATTACAACTGGGAAATAATCTAATCTTAGTTTTATTTCTTTTTTTTTCCCTATTTTAATGATAAAATGTCTTTGCCTGACAGGAAGCAAGCAAACTCATATCAGGTTCAACCTCAGGTGCCAGAGATTTCTTCAAGCAGAAGTCAGTTGAGCGGCCAGACAGCAAACCAAAAGTGGGTCCCCCTCCCCCAAGGTATCTACCAGTTTGTCAAGAATGTTTTCTTCACATCCATTGCTAAATGTGCTCTACTCTTTTTAAGACCACCAATCTCATAAATCTGGTTGGGCTCTTCAGTACCATTTGCTCTCTTATTTAATGGAATAATAGTAGAAAGTTCATTGTTTGTTTTGTTATTATTTCTTTTAGTCCCGGGAGTCGTCATCACTACCACCACCACCACCATCATCATCATCATGGTCGTTGTCGTCATTGTCATCATCATCCTCATCATTGTTGTTTTTGTTGTTATTATTATTGTTATTATTATTATTATTATTGTTTTTATTATTATTATTATTATTATTATTATTATTATTATTTTTAATTTCATCATCACAGTTATCATCACCCTTGTTATAAGTTATATTTTATGTGGCTTACAGAAAATTAGTACAATGTTTTGGCAACGAACAACAGGAAGAGGCACCTCCGGTAAGGAGACAGCCCATTGATCTTCCCAAGGCAGAAGATGAACCAGCCAGACAGCCTGAACCAGAACCTGAACCTGTGAGTGTCCCTGTTGAGTGGGGATGGGGGTGTGGGGTGGCTTTTGCTCGTCATTCCTGTAAAGTGTCGTACAGAATAGGAATTAGGGTAGGGGTTGGCGGGATACATGTATTAACCCACAAACAGTCACAGAATCACCATCACTGTAGGTACAAATCAATACTGTTGCAAACTACTATAGTTGAAGATTGCTGTATCCGTCTAAGAATGTTAAAGAGTATTTCTGAGTCTATTGACCATGAATTTTCCACCTCAGGGTTTTTTTTTTGTCCTTGAAAAGTAGCAGATCCTGTTCTAGAGCTATCATGATTGTGTAGATTTAGAAATGATACTTGCAACAGAAGTTTCTTTTCTCCTTCTTTGAACAAATTGAATGGTGTAGAAGATGATTTTGCCCATGTTCCATGTGTTTATAACAAAAGTGAAAGTGATAGTTCAGATAAAGATACCTATACTAGATCTTATTAATAGATTTACTGGTAACTTCAAGCCTCTGAATAGACTGAATTTTTAATTTCCTTAAATATTGTTGGCTGTGATTGAATGGTAATGGATCGTTCTAATAGATTCTCAAGGTTACTGATTATGATGTGATGTCCCTTTGTTCCCATTTTTCTGCCCTGGTGTCATCACAAATCGATTAATGAAGGCAAAGGTCAACACTGTTTTTTGCCAATTATTGGATCATTTAAAATTGAAATAAATATAGATAATGGATGGTTGTGGTTATTGTTGTATATTTTAGGGAAGAGGAATGAATGTTTTTCAACTAGACTCTTTGAGTTGAGAATTTCAATTTAGTCAAATTTTTGTAGGATTATCATTTGTCTAAATATACAAGTTTGAGATAGAAAAACAAGTCTTTTGAGGTTATTTATACCAACAACAAAAAATTCTTGATATTCTAGGAAAATTTACCATTGACAGATTGTGGGTGATAGGCAGGAGCTTTCTTATGAAGTGCTTCTTTTCACACTGAAACTGAAAACTACTGTCAGACTTCATTGCATCCCCCTCTCCCCACCTCAGTAAAGTGGCCATTCTTGTTAACTGCCTGCTTTTCACAGTGATACAGATATGATAATATTTATATAATGGTTACTTCCACTGTTACCCTGTAATTAAAATGCATTACTCCTTTTATTTGATAAGAAAATAGGTAACAGAAAGAGATTAAACAGTACCCCCCTCTCTTATCTTTCTCCTCGTCTTTCTAATATGATCTCAACCAAACCTCAGATCAATGTTTATGGTACATTTCGTGAATTTCAATAAATACTGAGGGTTTTATCTGGGTTAAATCTGAAGTAAAAAGATGGGCCAATCCATCCATTTTAGGGATTTACACTTACAGTTGTCTCTCTCCACTTAAGTAAGGGATGGCTCGCAAATATGTTGATAATATAACTATAAAAAGGTTTCAATTTCAAGCTTTCTTCCTCATGAGTCATATACATTTTGAATGTGAATTTTGAAGAATGATTTTTCTTTGATCAAAAATGAAGCTTCATTCATTTTTTTTTTCTTCTGAAAATAGCATACTGCATTAATCTGTTTATTTTCCCATCTTTTTTATATAAAGGCGTATATTCCAGAACCTGAGCCTGAACCTACCCCAGAACCTGCTGAACAGTTGGAGCCTACCAGCCCTTCAGCACCTCAGACAAGAGATCTTTTGCGGCAGGGTTTGCCTCAGAGACAGGACTCAGATGAAGAAGAGGAAGACCAAGACTGGAATGGTGAGTAACACTACCTATGTCAGCATGTCTATTTATGTTAAAGTGAGATCTTCATTCTATTTCTTCTTTGATCTAATGTAAATGAACTTTCTGCTTTTAAGCCAAGCTTACTTATTAAATTTTGAAATCTTGATGATGCAAATGATTAATTTAACAGCCGATTGTAAAGGATTAGCGTTGATTTCACTTTTTACTTCCCTTTTACCACCAGCCTGCCGTACTTCATCTCAATCTTAGCACTCATTTTTCAACTTCCCAACAACTTTTTATTTCTCACAAAGTATTATCCCTTTGGTGCACATTTCAAGACTGACATTGCTGAAAGCGTTATTAAAGTTTGTGCGAGTTTACACCTCACTAATACTTCTTCCTCTGCTTTGAAGTGGCAGGACAGCATCATTTACATAAATTCCTGATAACACAGTAAAGATTTTTGAAGTCACTTTCACTTCATTTTAGCAAGATCAATGTTTCAAATATTAGATCTATATTGCATTTAAAAGTATACATAGGATAAAATGGGTTTGTTTGTTTTTTTCCCTTTGATGTCAAAGTAACATTGTAATGAGAACACAAATATACCCCACACTCCCCCCCTTTCCCCCTTTTTTATAGTTAAAAGAAATAAGATATTCTTACAGCCTTATAAATGTGCTGCATAATTTTTCTTACAGAACCTCCTCAAGAAGATTTTACGTTCCGAGAGCACAGAGTGCCGTCCTTCCATGAAGATTATTCAGTTGAACAGCAACATGCTGCAACAGAGTCAAAACGGCTGAGCTCAGTCCAAAACTACCCAGAGGATGAAGAAGAACAAGAAGCAGAAAGCGCTGCCTCTCCTGGGGATGACCGTGGCTTATGTGCAATAGCTTTATATGATTATCAAGCAGGTTTGTCTGTTTCTCTGGCTTAAACATTTTTTTATTCATTTTTCAATTCACAGACTGTGATTCTCGACTTGTACAGATCAAATCACTGAAACTGCAGTCTTAAAAGTACATCTAGAAATGTCTGGCATTTTTCGTTCAGCCAAAAAGAAAATTCTTAGCAGTTATAGAGTTATTCATTACTATTCTTTACAGAAAATAGCAATTGAATGCATAATTTGAATTATAAGGGGTAGATAAAGAACTGGATACTCCTGGATGGAGAACATCTCTTGGATGACAGAGCTGAAAACGAACCAGCTTTCTCAAATAGCTGTCAAAGAACAGCTCGAAGCAACTGTATGTAAAGATAGATAAATCTTGATGAAAACAAACCACCTCTCCCACTGCCCTGTGTGAGTGGACAGGAAGAGAAGGCATGTCATGCGTGTGAACTAATGAACTGATGTATGCGAGGTTAAGGGTTCTCTAGTTAGGGTTAATATCTCGTTATCTAAATATACATATATATATATATTCCCTATCTCTTGTCAATAGAATGATTCACCAAGTTAAGTTACACATATTCAAAACTCTCTTTTGAACTTACCCAACGCGTTTAATTGGCAGAAATCTGAACTTTTGTTTTTATGTACCTGTTTCAACAGCCGATGACACCGAAATAACCTTTGACCCAGATGATCTAATTACCAACATTGACCAAGTGGATGAGGGCTGGTGGCAAGGGTTTGGACCGGATGGCTCTTACGGCATGTTCCCTGCCAATTATGTCAAGCTCATTTGAGCTTAGTTGTCCAAAGAACTGCCAAGAGAATTTAATGGACATAGGATCATTCAAAGTCAAAGATATAGGTCACTTGAATAATTTGTATCTGTGTCAATCCAAACAGATGCACTTTTATTTGAACATTGAAATGCATGTTTATTGTAGTCATTACAAATTTTGAGGAGTAATCATATACTATAGTATGTTTATATTTTGTTCTTGTTCTATCATATTTAGCCAATTTCACATTAAGGTGTCATCTTGAAAGGAACTCTTGAGTTGTAATCCATTTCCAATGCAATCTGTCATCGGATCTCACCTTCCAATGTTCAGGAGGGTGGAAAGATCTGAGAATGTACATTATTTTCCATGTGGAACAGTGGCTAGATCTTCCCTTGACTTGCAAAGAGAGCATTTTAAGTTCATGACATGTGGGTTCTGTCAAAGGAAAATTACGTTTGAATAGTGTACAGGTCTTGAAGATTTCCTACCATTACAAATAAAATGTTACACAGATTTATTATTGATACTGAAAACATGAAGCAATCAATGTTATCAATTACACCAGCATCCACTTTAGCCTCCATCAATTCAGGAGGTCAACTTAAATCACTACTCTAAGCCTGCATATTCCATGGGCCATGATCCCGACTCCATAAAGTACGTCTAGACTTTTGGCAGCTTTGTGCATGAGTCCAAGATAAAGTGGGATATTGCTGATGATTTTTTTTACGCCCCATGTAAATATGTATGAATTTTACTTCCCTAGAATAAAGTTTTGCCTTCCTGATTTCATAGTGATTTGACATAATTTAAAGTAGTGAGCAGCACAACATGAAAAACTTTCTTCATTTCGCAAATACCTGTTGTGATCATCATTCAGAGACTGTGGCTTGCAAGGTACTCTGTTCTAATTTTTAATTCACTGATGACGTTGATACAAAATTTGTCTTTGTTTCTTGTTTTTTATTCTACATTATATCATTCCACTTCTTTATCTTCTGCCACAGTTTCTGGCATGAGCAAAGGTAAATGATGCTTTGAGACTGTTAAGAGTAATAGAAACATATTTGCTGCCATTGATTTATCATTGTACTTATGGTCATTGTTTTAAAAAAATGAAACATGTTAATAGTTAATGAAGCTATTTTTACCTCTATGTATGTCAGTCATAGAAGGCTTAGAATACATTGAAGTTCAACAGAACAAACCATCAGTTTAAACGATCAAACATATCTCATTTAACATGATGAAGTCATATAAAATATCTCAATTATTAGGTTTTTGTCAAGTATTTGTTTAGGTTTAAATTGTTACATGTATTAAAATTGAAATGTGCCATTTGAAAATATGGCTGTTGACCATATATGAATTGTATGTTTACTCATACATATGCCAAAATCACAGTCTTTTCAGATTCAGACATTTCACACTACTGATTGAGACTTTGATTCTTTTTGTCCATTGTGCTCTTAACTACTAATATTAGCCATGTTTTGAAATGTAACACCAATTACCTACTATTATGTTCGAAAACTGCTTACAGTTTAGTACTATTTCATCATATATGTGTGGTGCTCTTTTGATGAAAATAACATGTCCACTTGAATGTAAAACTCAGTGCAGAAAATACAACTTTAGTTGTCTTCCAATGGACATTTTGCTTCATTTCTTGTAGTTGTCGAGCTTTAAGTCAACTGCTAATGCCTGAGGATTGTTGATGTAAGTTGATTTTGGGTTTATGGATGAATGGTTATGGTTGAGTTTTGTAATATTCTTATGTATTTATTCTTCTTTTTATCATCAACTGGTTACAGAAAGAATTGTTTCTGATACAATGTCTCTTTCTGTCCTATTTTTTGCTGATTCTCAATGAGGTCAGTCTTTTCAAATGATGCATATTATTTTTCTATGAATAAAACAAATCACAGATATCATAACTTGGTTTCTTGGTTTTATTGAATTTGATTTGTTCATCTTCAAAGAGTGTTATAGAGACTCCTACAGTCCTACAGGTTCCCATTTCTGATAAGATTAGGTAAGACACTAAATACAGTGGAGTCCACGTAAAACAACTCTTTGGGACCAGAAGAAAGTGTTCAATTTATCCAAGGTTCGGTTTGACCATTTTGACCAAAATCAATGGGAATGGGAGAGAGGAACACGCTATAGGGTAGGGTGAAGGCTCAGAAACAGTAGCTATGGGAAGTGGTGGATCTATGGTGGAGGTGGGGTCGGGGGACAATACAGTGGGTGAGCCTAGTGTTCTTTCTTTCTGATTGCCGTTGCTAACGCCGAGCTGAGATTGTCTGCGATGCTTGAGGCAAGGAATTTTATTTCCACAGCATGGCGACAGTGACAAGGTCAGTCTGTTCGTGGCTTTCACTCATTTTGGGCGTTCTCTTTATCCAATTTCCCCATGAAATTGGTTCATTTTATCCACTATTTTCTTACTCAAACAAAAAGGGCTTCAATCAGGACCACAGAATATCGTTCACTTTAAACGATTGTTCACTTAAAGTGTGTTCACATTAAGTGGATTCCACTGTACTATCAAAGTTGGCAAATCTTGATACAAATAAGGCAGCTTCATGAAGGCACCAACGGCAAAGCAAATGTGTCCCCCACTATTAACTTAATTAATATCTGGAAACTTCTGTCATTTTTATCAAAAACTCTAAACAAAAAAGATACAAAATAAAAAGAAAAAGAAACCGGAAA
>JBBPCV010769956.1:0-2500 GCA_037974505.1 Plocamopherus tilesii
AATAAGAATAATAATAATAATAATAATAATAATAATAAGAATAACAATAATAACGATAATGATGATGATGATGACGACGACGACGACGATGATGATGATGATGATATGATGATGATGATGATGATGGTGATGGTGGTGATGGTGATGATGATGATGATGATGACGACGACGACGATGATGGTGATAATGAAGCTTACACAAGGCTTGGAAGGAAGAAAAGATAAAAACCCTCAGGATCCGCAAGGTCCAATAGGAAAATTATATTGAATGCACACACGTCCCATTGTGACAATCAAATAATGAAACTGCACTTAGATATTCTATCTATAAACTATTAAACTGACAAACACGAAAGTCGAACCGCTCGAAAACAAGTTCAAGACGTTGGAAATGTATTTTGCGTAAGTAAAGGACTGAATAACGTGCACTGTTCTTGTCAGACAGTTCTTAAAAACGATGGCATTGTTTGTTAGAACTTCAAGGCTCACTTCAAGGCTGCAATGCACAATTGACGCCGTACCTTTGGAAAATACTTGCGTTTTCAATGCCTGTTATACTATAAAATAGAATGCTCAATTTCAAATTTCCATACCGCCATACTTCCGCTAGATATCACGATGTATTGACGAATGAATTCATAGCATAGGCATTCATTGGCAGATTTATTACAATAATTCAGGCACCTGTGGAACCTTCTGGACCCGCGTAAGTGAGAAGAGTGACTACTTGCAATTTTCTTGAATTAATCCATGAAGTTTCAGATATAAACCATTGATATTACTTCTCCCTACTTTATATTTAGAGGACCACGCAATATCGCCACTAATACATTGTACACTTGTCTACCTTTACATCCTCCATTCTTTACAATAAAATAAACATGAGGATAACTATTGATGGCCCAGTGACTAGAGCACTCGACCTCCCATCCAATTCACACGAGTTCGTTCCTAGCTGTGTTGGCTCGAATTGAAATCCGACATTTTCGGTTTTTTTACCACATCATTGTCCTTTGGAAGGCAGGATAAATATGTGCCTAGTCACATCGTAGATAACCGATAAACTAGGAGGACCCATATGCGTTTGTGCATGTAAAAGAACCCACGGTGGCTAAAGTAAAAAAGAGCAGGCCATATAGGCCGCCTGCGTGGAAAACTTCAATTCCTACCACAACAATTCTTTCGGACTCGTTCTCCCTTACAACCTCATCTTCCTCAGACTTATTGACCTGTCCATTACTCTGAATATGAATACAAGAGGCAACGATCAGAGGGGAAGTGAGTGTGGCTGGGCATCAATTCTCTTCTTAGAATACTAGCCCAGGCGTGGCGATATCATTGCTACAAGATCGTCAACATTGATACAAAAGGCCTACTAATGTTAACTAGACAACCGAGACATAGGGAAGATAGCTTCTATCCTTGCAACAGTATGGATTTGTTACGTTAACGTCTCATAATAAAAAGAACTCACACTTTCCCTTAAAATTGATTGGCGTCATCCGTCTGTTATTATTGTCTCTTTCACACTGTCCCGTCGCAAATATCTTTAAAAGAAACGTTAACCAACCGATGTCGTGTCAACGTCTCATTTTCCACCTCAAACACTCCAGGCAAACACGACCAAAGAACATAATAATCGGCGACAGGAAGGAAATCACGACTAGTAAACTTGCGAAATGGCCATAGTATTCGCAACACGCATTGTTCTTTATGTTATTTACTTCTGGGGCTCTTTTCTCCTTTCTTCTTTTCAAGAGAGAGTAAGAGACAGAGCAAACGGCAAAACAAACTTTCAAAAGGATCTTTCCCATTTCAGCCGTCCCTTTTTAGGGCCGCTCGGGAATACACAGACAGAGAATATCTTACACCAGATATGTATCCTAAGAGGCAGACCTAATATGGGCATCACGTGACCTTGTCTCGGTTGCTTCCCACTGTAAGCAGTGGAAAGAGGAGAAAGCTGATCAGTCTCACTCCCCCGTGAACAGGGATGTGCCAGACGCTAAGATGGCGACGGTAAGCGGGAAGGATAGAAGAAATGGCTTGGTTACAGAATGGCCGCACCACGCAAACCAGCCCGTCCGCTTCTATTACCTCAAGAATAAACCCCTCCGGGCTGAGCAAATCCCGATTAATAAATACACCAGGTCATTCCTTCTTGTCACCAATGTGTGGAGGAAACTAGATTCTATCCACACTTCTATTTCCGCCTGGTATTGTTTCCTTCCTCACGTATTATCATCCTTTCGCCTTTTTAAATTTTCCTCCATTTCTTTTTGAAGGTGCGGCTGTCCGCGTTCGGCTAAAGTCGAGCTAAAAATAGACGCCCCGGCATATTTGTCGATGTCTTCCTTTCCGTTTGTTGACTCTTCCTGTCCGCGACTGTCTCCCTAGTTCACAATAAGATATAGTTTTAATTTTTTTTCGCTCAAAACTATAACAAATCTAAAACAACAAACAAGCAAAACTAAAACAAAAACAAAATGCAAAACATGAAG
>JBBPCV010769956.1:5000-10801 GCA_037974505.1 Plocamopherus tilesii
AACCATTAGTACATGGTCTTACCGAGGATGTGGGCAGTATGGTCTAACGAATAGACGCACAGCTTGCAATCGAAAGGTTGCAGGTTCGAGTCACGCTTCAGGCTCTGGGGAAAGGTTTTCCTGATATACCATACGTTTCTTACCCCATTCATTTGTAATGAATACCTGGCCGTAAAACAGCGTTGTCACCGTCCGAAAAATAATGCATTGTACCTAACTGGCTGCATGTTCTGTCTTGTGTGTTCTGTGTTGCTGTTGGCTGAAGACTCCTTGTAAGGCGCTTTGGGCACATTTAGTGGATATTGCGTTTTATGAAACCTCATATTTATCTTATTTTATTCATCACAGAAATGTAATGAATGTTCCCGCGTGTAAACTAAAATGCAATAAAACAACACTGATTATAGACTGGCATTAATAAGTTATCACAAATTGGCCAAAATAAAACAAAACAACAACGGCAACAACAACAACAACAACAACAACAACAACAACAATAAAAGAAAAAAGAAAAAAATTGTAAAAAAGCAATAGTTTTCATAAGGGTAACGGGATGTACTAGAATTAATAAAAAAAAAGAAAAAACATAACGGGTCAACAAGAAAAAAGAGATGCAAGATTGGCTAAACAAGAACAATATCAATCCCGGAGAAAATATTTTTGTAAACATTGTTTGTACTTGTCCTGGCTAAAATCGGTTCCATTTTACGCTTGTACCTCTTTTTCTTAACACCTACTACCTGGACATCACTTCCGAAGCAAAGTTTCCTTTACTTTCACTTTATTTAGATCTAGACATCTTCTGTGTATTTTTTCTATTTAAGTTTATTAATTACATAACATTAATTGTAACTCTTATTGTTCTTATCGTCCTTTTATTTTTCGTTGTTGTCTGAAGAAAGATTTAAACCCAGAAATTCCTGTTTTGTTTTGTCTTTATAGTGGAGACTTTTAATCTATTATATTATCTCGTTGTTTAGTATATTCTTCTCGGGCATAACCTCCCTCACAGCAGCCCGGCTCATTTTCCTTACTGTGTTTGCATTAAACGTCTTAAAATATATATTTGGCGTCGAAAAGCTATGAGGTATTGTTCAAATCTATTAATGATTCGAATTATCCATGTTTGAGATGGCTTTGCCTATGCTGTACAAAAGCCATTAAGGACTTTCATATCATCTCGAGCAATAATCATCATACTGAGCGCAAACATATCACAAATTCGATTTAATTCATTTATTTATAACGGAAAATGTTCGATCCAACAACACATGACTCATTTATAATTTATACTCTAATATATTCTTTCTTTTCTTTGCGCAGATCAAATCAATCGGAAAGTCAGATAAATATGGAATCCAAATTGGAAAACTTTGAGAAATGCGGACCCTTTCACGTTGCCTTCGTCGTAAGCCTTCAAATGATACGATTTATACCCATCGCTTGCATGTATATGATGGTATTTGGAATCTACGAACAGGATTGGTTTTGTATCTACACCGACCACTTTCTCAATACTTCTACGACCAACATTTCTATCGATCATCACGACATCAATCCCAATCAGCGCCAATATCCAGTAGTAGGGCCACGAATGACCCAAGTCGAATCCGGTCACTCATCCAATGCTGTATTCTCGTTCAATTCATCCAAGGTCGAATTTTCTAATGCGTCCACTCGTGGAAGATGCGATCAGACCGCGCTGTGCAGTATTGCCTTTGACCCAACTTCCGTGACCTTAGTGTCTGACTTTGAACTCATCTGTGACCTGGCATACGTCCCCCCACTCATGACCGCTGTGCAGATGATCGGAATGCTCGCAGGTTCAGTCGCATCGGGACAAATAGGAGAACTATTCGGACGTAAACTTTGTATCTACACATTCTTGGCTGTGACGTCAGCAACTCTTTTAATTTCTGCTTGGTCTACGTCATGGCAGATGTACATGTGTTTTTTATTTTTTATCGGCTTTTCAGCAAGTGGCGTCCAAACAACGTTGGTGGTGAATGTTTACGAATTCCTGTCACCTAAATGGAGGGGGCACATCACTTCTTTTCCAGCGTGGAACATAATCCTTTTGATTTATGCAGCTATTATAACTGGTTGGAAAAATTGGCGCTATATCAACATGACATGTGGCTGCATCGCCGCGGCCCTTCTCCTCTTGGCCCTGTGGACACCTGAAAGCTTAAGGTGGCTTCTTGTTAAAGGCAAACGCTATGAAGCAAAGAAAGTGCTTGAAAAAATAGCAAGGTGTAATTTTAAAGATGGACCCGAAGCTGCTGTTGAGATGGCCATGGAGAACTTAGATCAAAATACGTATAACGAAAGCTCCGAACGTAAACATACATACCTAGATCTATTCCGGATACCTGAAGTCAGGGCGGTGACTTTCAAGGTATGCTTCAATGCCTTTGTCATCAACGTTACCGTATTTGGTTTAGGTCTTAGCGTCCAGGCGTTTTCTGGAGACTTCTACACAAACCTGTTTATTTCTTTTGCCTCCGAAATTCCATTTGTGCTCATGCTTTCGCTCGTTGTCAACAGGATTGGACGAAGATGGACTTTGGCTACATTCATGATCCTCGCTTGCGTACTCCTCTCTGCCTCCACCGTTACGCACTATACTGTGAATGAAGACAAAGCTGGGACTGTTATTAAATATCTGGCTTTCTTAGCAAAAGGTTGCTGTATTCTGCTATGGTCTGCAATGATTCTCTTCACCATTGAAGTTTACCCTACTGAAGTACGCAGTCTAGCGTTTGGAGTATTAAACACTGTCTCTAAAATAGGGAGTGTCGTTTCGGCCGCTATTATACCACGTGATCAAGATTCTGCCGTCTTCTCGTTCATTACGTTGAGTATAGCTTTACTGATCTGCACAATAGTCACTCTGTCCTTTCGAGAAACTAAAAAGAGACCTTTATCTGACAGGATTCAAGAATGTAACCGAGCAAGTCCCGACTAAATATATTCTTATCTAGAAGCGCAAAGGGGTTCTGCAGGTGTTTAGCGAATAAGACATAAATTGTAAAGTTGTCTTGGGACCTAATGTAGAGGAATCTTGATAGTTTATGGTATTCGAAATTGTCACATTTCTTGTAGCTTGCATGTAAATCTATATGTGTGAAGATATCTGGATCCTCCCTCCCCCCCCCCCCAACCCCTCTCCCCATCGATAACAATTACATAACGTTCTTTGCATGGCACTAAAAACTGACGGCGCTCTTGATTTCACAACACAGTTTTAATTTCAAACAAGTCACGCTCATCACTTCAGCTTAGGTAGCTCAAAAGACAGCCCAAGAATTGGAGTTCATCTTTCTATATAACATCTACTTTGGTCAGTTTTCCTGGCCTGGGAGCCTTTATAGCCTTAACTATGGCTTTTTGTTAATACAAATCATCAAAAATGAGGAAATATAACATTTGGGTGCGAATACAAGAATTACTACCCATAGGCAGCGTTGACCATGGTCACTGTTCAGATGGGTGACTGCTTGGGTGTCCGCTCCGAAAAATCACCGTTCATTGGAGTTGTGTCCTTAGGTAAGACACTTTACTCCGCTTACTTCACTCGACTCAGGTGTGAATGAGTACCCGGCTAAAGGCAGTGAAAGATCTTGTCAGTATGTTAGAATGATGCGCCTAACAGGCAGCTCTGCTACATGCTCTCCAGAGAGTTGAGAAGGTACTGGTACAAAAAGGCCTGCATGGGGGTAAAATGTCTAAGCGCTTTGAGTTTGCAATCTGCGGGGGAAAGCGCTATATAAACGCCATCTTTACCTTTTTTCATTAGCGTGTGAGTTCTGGTGGCACATTCAATATGTTCTAGTAACGAGTGTGCATAGAGAACTGGGTATATTTGACTTACATTGCTTAAAGCCCTTGCGTAGAATAAATAAATCTTCTGAATATTCCACCTGGGCTGCTTCATATATTTGTCATGTGGTGTCTTTCCACTCCATCCTATTTACAGTTATGTGTCGCAATAATTCTAGGTCTTGCGTCGTCTTTTTGAAAGCAATTCGTCCATTATCAACAATTTTTGTTCCACGTTGCTGCATTCTCTGCTATACATGTCTTAACCTGCATTCACACCGAGCATTTGTAATCGTGTGTAATCGAAAGTTCATTTATTACACGAACGACAACTCTCGACAAGGGCGTTCACTCTGGTTTGTGCGACTGTCTAACGAAATGGACGTCAAAAGGAACGTCCCTGTTTTGTTGTCCTAGAGGGAAAGTAGGAATAAAAGGAGGAGGAGGAGCAGTGGAGGGGGCGGGAGGAAGAGCAATGGGAGCCAGAGCAGGAGGAGGAGGAAAGAAGAAGAGACTAGAGAGGAAGGAGGAGGAGAGGTATGAGAAGAGGAAGGAGAAAAGTACGAATGAGAGGAAAGATGTGAATCAGGAGAGGGAAGGAGAGGAGGAAGATTACGAAGTCGAATACGAAGAAAGATAAGAAAAAGACAAAGAGCAGGAGTAGGAGTGGGGGAGGGGAGAGAAGAAGAAGACGAAGAAAAAGACTTAGATAACGTGATGTGATCCTTTCGAGAGAGGCTATTAAACTGGCTGAAAGAAGGAAGAAGGAAAGACGAGAGAGGTGGTGAAACAAGCGAACAAAATGAAAGGTCAATAGCATTCCTCACCAGCCAGGGGGCGCGGGCAAGGGGGAGTCAACTCAACGTCTTCCCTTGACTTCCGGTAAACTTCTAAAAATAATCCATTTCTCTCTGGCGAGATTAGAATTCAATACAAACTTTGAAGTTGGTCCTGGCTACGTCATGTTTGACGTGATAGTGAGTGCCGCTTAAATAGGTTATTTGGAAAACAAAGGCAAATCTAAACCAGCTAAAAACACACATACACACACATACATACACACACACACACACACACACACACACACACACACACAAAGAAGGTATAGAATGAAGTTTCAAATCAAAACATCACGTGATGGCTTGTTTCCTTTTTTTTGTTTTTGTTTTTTAAGAGAACGGATTTCAATTTCTATTAGTTGTTTTTTTTTTTTTTTACTTTGAAGTCAGGGCATGGATTACTCTGAGCCACGAGCTAGAGATGTCAGAAAAATATTTTCCCTCATTTATTTTTCTTTTTAGATTTGGAAACTTCACAAAGACAAGAGTGCTTTATGGTCGATAAGCGTCTCAGACATGAGATATTAAGGAAGCTATCATAATTTAGTGTTCATGAGTGTCCTTTGAGCATTGAGGTCAAATTTAACAACGGTCTTTCAAATATCGCCATCCACGTGCCTATGCAATTAGCCACGAGTACTGCACTCCTCCCTCCTCTCCCCCCTCCCCTCCCAGTCTTGAAAGAAAACTTATATCATATTTAATTTTTAGAAGTGAAATATGGACACAATTTAAGGTTTAATATATCAACAAAAAACAACAGAAAACGATAACAAAAATAAATAGCATGAAACCAATATCTACCGCCCAAAACAAAACAGAATCAATTTAAAAAAATACAAAAAGAAGGCACAAAAATAAATAACTAAATAACATCGTTTTCCCAGCAAAGGCTAATAAAAAAAACAAACAACCCCAGGGTAATAGGACAAAGATGTCGCAAAACATACCCATTATATGTGTTTCAAGCTACTTAATGTTAACTGCTGCATGTAAATCTTGTCGCAGACGAATCTTGTCTGTCTGTCTGTCTGTCTGTCTGTCTGTCTATCTCTCCCTCTCCCTCTGTCTCTGTCTCTGTCTCTGTCTCTCTCTCTCTCTCTCTCTCTCTCTCTCTCTCTCTCTCTCTCTCTCTCTCTC
>JBBPCV010770067.1:0-10801 GCA_037974505.1 Plocamopherus tilesii
TCATGACAAGTTGCACAAAACACCCTGATATGCCAACAAATGGAGCAAATTTGTTTTTCTTCTTACCAGTGCATCTCTCGGTACATTTCTGCCTTTTTGCCTTTGATAGGCTCTTCCCCCTCCCTACGACTGTTCGTGATAACTCCGCCTAAGTCGTAGGCCGCTAATGGAAGAAAGAACAAAATATTATAATTATATGAAATATATTTATGGGATTTACACATACAAATACATTGCTGATACTTTAAAGCCTTTCAATGTCTTGAAAAGAAAAAAAAATCAAACGATGAATGGATATCTTTACATTATCATATCTCCCAAACATATCTCCTATCGTTAGACAATATAATTCTTTTCCATCTACATCTATCTGTGCTATTTCTATCGTACTTTATATCAGATGGTATTTTTTACACCTTAAAATTGGATTATTTTTATTTTCATCAAATCAATTTAAATATTTTGGACAAGTCTTCCCACAAATTTTTTAAAAGACCCATTATTTGATTCTAAAAGGTATAATTTATCATTTGTGAAAATTTGGTATTCGAAAGGTGACTGTGTATTTCTTGAGTAGAGTTAAATTTTCTGTGGTTCTCATACAGCCGGCATTTTCATCTTAGTCTAGTCCAGTATGCGAATGTATTCTATCTTGTTCTATTTAATATCTACTTGAAAAGTTAATTTTTCATATCATGGATTCTTATGGAGACAAGCCATATTGAGACACTAAGTGATCTGGCTGTGATCTGGCAATACTGGCATTCAAGATCGGATAACTTACCTCTCCAAAACCCTTCGAAGATGCAATTCAGTGAGATTCAAATTTCTTTCGGTGGCTATCATTTTATCTTAATTTCATGAAAATTGCCAGAGCAGATCATGCTTAATTTGTTATTGTAAAATATTATGTAAAAAACGTATGTTGAATTTCAGCGGCGTACTTGACACCTTTACTACAGTATAATATGTGTAGATCAAAATGTAGGTTCTTTTATCTACTCCCATGAAGTGTAATAGACTTCATACTTTTGAAATGCGTTTTGTAATATTCCTTGTGTAATAGACATGTTGCCACAATTATTTATTTTTCGGAGGAAATGAAAATAACCAAACTCGACAGCCAGGCTAACCATGCCGGGTAATTCGTGCCATAAAGTGTAATAGACTTCATACTTTTGAAATGCGTTTTGTAATATTCCTCGTGTAATAGATATGTTGCCACAATTATTTATTTTTCGAAGGAAATGAAAATAAACTCGACAGCCAGGCTAACCAAGCCCGGTAATTCACGTAACCGCTGGTAGTTGACCTCATAGGGACCCCAGATATCAAGGAGAGGTGCGGGGAACTAAATTGCCATGCGTTAACAGCAGTGCCCAGGGTTTGTTTTAAACATCATTTCTAAAAAATTAGTGATTCTAGGTACGTCTGTGTGAACATTCAAACTAGCTGATTAAATAATTATTTTATTAAATCTGTAAAAAAAAAAATGTTTTTAAATTTTTTAGATAAATTTTCTGTATGTGAGCCCTTGAATTCAATGGCTACAAACAAACAACAGTTTTCTTACCATCATCCGTATGCTTCTGATTCCCACAACAACCGTCAGCAGATATGTACAGCACCATGGCACCATTGGGTGGCAACTCTTTGAAAGCTGATGCCAGGAATGTGTTAAGTTGTCCGTACGTAGGTTTATAAAGGAGGTATTTGTTAGGATTTTCTCTCTTATTAGTGCGATCACCATTTTCCTGATAAAAAAAAAAAAATATATATATATATTTATTTAACATCACAAAATAAAGGTATTCAATAAAACAACTCAAAACAAAATCAAGTCGCACACAATTCTTCATAATCCCTCATAAACAGAACTACAGGCCATTAAGCACTTTATATTATATATATATATATATATATATTATTTCAACTTAACCTCTAAGGAGAAGATTGCAAAACAAAATCAAATAACTTAAGCTGAGATTTTTTTTTTTAACCTCCTGAAAATGAATACATCCAACATTGAAAAATATTGAAACACAGAAATTTCAGAGAATGTAAAACACAGACCTGCAACGGTCTGAGAGCAAAATTGGCTAGACAAAATGGTGAAAGATTGGTTGGGAACAAGGGTGAGGAGAAGGGGCTGGGGTCACAAACCCCAGGTGCTGTAGAACATATACTGTCGTATACGGGTCATTTCAATAGGATTAGTTGTAGGTCTACATTTTACTATTGGTCAGAGTTGGAGAGAGGAGGAGAGAGTGATGTGGCAGGAAAGAGAAGACTAAAAATAGATGAGAAAGAGGACAGACAGACAGAGATAGAGACACCAGTGACAGAGACACACAGACAGACATTCCCTCTCACCACTCTGACCCTGATCCTGTCCCCACCTAAAGATATAGTGGCTGTCCACTGGAAAATGGCATTGTCAGACATAAGCAGCGATTGTCTTTCATGACAAGATTGCTGGAAATCCAGTAAATGGCGAACAGAAGTTACAGGCATGAAAAAATTGCTTCAAACAAAAGCGAAACAAACAAAAGAATGTATTAGCATTGAGTAACTGCAGCCACTCACAAAGGGAGTTTTCCCAGGCGCTGGAGATGTATCATATATCTGATTGGTCAAATCATCCTGAGGTTCTCTCTCAAGTGTTTGAAGCATGCGGAACATATCCAAAGTCAATTCGCTGAACTTCACCTGCACAATTATTAAGCAGGAACATGAAGAAGGCACAAAAAAATAACTTGAAAAATAAAAATCATGGATACAGAACAATTTATTATTCGCGTGAGAGAAAAACATTGGTAAATGAAATCTTCATAATATATATCCAAACCATTCTATATCATTCTGCTCACCATGTTCCCTTTTCTTCTTTTTTTTCTTTTCTTTTTTTTTTTTTTGGCTGCTCAAAAAAGAAAAGAGAAAGAAAGGAAAACCTTTCTCAGCAAATTTCAATTCTCTTACAAAGCAATCACAAAGAAAGAAGTGAAAATGTTTTTCAAGCAAATCAATTGCATATATCAATAATCCAAGATTTTCATTTAATAGCAGCAAAGGATGTCAATCATCAAGAAGAGATTAAAAATTCTTCCCTGAACAACCAACCTGCTGATGACAATTGCCAACAATGAGCACTTCCTGTAGCGTCAAATAGACAGGACTGCCCTTCTCCAAAGGTGGTGTGTTGAGGGGAGTCAATCGTTGGGACAAAACAATGGATGATGAATCAACGTCTACAACATTGATGATGTTGTCAGCCTAGAACATGGACAGGGACACAATAGGAAAATTTATAATAAAAAAAAAAAAGACCTTTAAGGTCATATTTATCTCAAAGTAAAATCATCTAGAGACAAAACAAAAAGTGATATCAATGAGTAATTTCTCATTACTACTTGATTCAATAATACAGCAAATAAATATAAGATACAAGAGTGGAAGAAAAGCCTTGCAGCATTTCAATAGTATATATAGGCACTTTCAAATTGGTTTCAAGTAAATGATTATTTATGTATTATTCATTCCCTCATAAAGGAAATATATGTCCAGAGATTTTGCCAATTATGTTACATCCTTCCCACCTAAATGAGAGGATCATAGAGCCCCCAATATTAAAAGCCAGTCTCATAATCCAAAGGTCCCTCATTCTATATCTTCTAAGCAAGATACTACCCAACCACCCGCATCCAGATTTTCTCAACAATGTAAGCACAGGAAGGCAGTATCAGGTGGCAAATCCTATGAGAGGATGAACACTTGACTAGAGAGATCAATCAAGTACAGGTCAAAGAACCCTTGGCACTCATGAGGGTCATCAAGGTATAATCAAGTCCTAGCAAACTCGATGATCTCAAATAAGGCTGGATGCGGTTCAATTGAAATAAGAAGCAAAAAAACCTCACCTCAATAAAGGCCTTGATTTCCCCTAAAACTAAGTTCCATTCCATCTGATCTTCCGGCTCATAAGTTCCAGTGTAATCGTCTATCTGTTTCGCCAGTTCCTGAGGAGAAAAGACACCATACATGCTTATATTATAACAGTAATCAAGAGATGAAGTAAGGGTAAGGAAAATGCGAAAGACACCATACATGCTTATATTATAACAGTAATCAAGAGATGAAGTAAGGGTAAGGAAAATGCGAACTAGATGAAGATATGAAGATTGCTACAGTGAAGATTTTTTAAGTTGATGCATTTACACCTTATAGCCCTAATACAATTAGACAATAGTCTAAAAGGAGAAACTTGGTTTACATAGTAAGATAGATTCACATAGTAAGATAGATTCACATTTTCAAACATTCTTCACTTAGATAACATGCATTAAAAATTCAGTCAAATGCTAGTGTGTGCTGAACACTTCCCAACCTTCAATAATCATACTCACAACCACACTCTTTGATCGTATCAACTTGGAAATGTATTCACCGGACTCAAGTTGACACTAGAATCTATACTACATATCATGACAAAGGATACTATTGTAAAGAAAGGCCAGCAAGAGTCAACTGCTTACCCTGACTAAGTCTCGAACCAATTTCATCTTTTTCAGTAGCAAACAGACCACAATGAACCGGGCATAGTAACGGAGCTTCTTTACCATCAGGTCTGGCCTGCGGAGGAAATGGCATGAAATCAAAAGTGAGTGGAATGATATTAGAGTTCTCATCAATGAGGCAGCAATTGAATGCTATACACTTTTATTTCAATGCTAGAGTAACAATGTTTGCAAATACTTTGTGGTTGTTGTGTTGCTCTTGATAGTGTGATAAGTAACGAGGATAAAACAAATATATTTGAAAGGCAGTCCCAGGGCACTGGGTGTCACGAACCCAGTGTGACCTGGTCTCCTTAGGGTGTCAGACGTTAAAGGCCAAAATAACTGTTCGAGGGAGATTCTCTTCACTAAAGACCTGGTACTGTCTCGCTCTGTAAGAGTTTGCTACACTTATCATGTGCCGTCTTCGTGCCAAAGGTTGGCAAACCTGCCAATCCAGACAATTCCATCCGCTGCCATCCCCTTGATCTCACCATACATTTGAGTCCAACACAGTCGTTAACGTCATCAGTCCACGTCCTTCTTAGCCTGCCCATACTCCTCTGTCCACATAACTTCCCCTCCGGTGACAGCTGCACAACCTTTCCAGAGCTGCCTCTTAAAACGTGCCCTGCATTTCTTGCATTCCTCTTCATCAGCTCCGACAACAGTCTTCTCTTTCATACTCACTGGCTTTAATATGTCATCATTCCTCAGATGCTCCCTCTGCGAGATTCTCATCATTCTTCTAGGATAACACAATTCAAATATTTTTATCTTCTCTATAAATTTTTTCTCTAAGGCACCCATGCCTTGCAACGAGTCTTGAAGGTGCTGTAGGCATTTGAGATCTCGGTTTGGTTATTAAGCACTGTGTGGATATTCATTGATGGTCAAACTCTGTTAATGCTATATCCAAATAAAGTGAAATGTGACCATGGCTTTGTTTGTGGATATACTGTTGTCTTACCTAAAAATGTGTCAAAAGGGTCTCAATCTGATTTCTATGGTTTGAGTTGAGAGGGCTGCTTCGTTACATTTCTTTTACAGTGATTTGTTGGATACTTCTGTCTAATAGTGCAGGTTAAGTGGTCATAGTGGCTCAGCGGTAGCGCATTGGACTTGCAACAGAGGGGTTGTGGGTTCGAGCCCTGTTGGGGACACTGTGATTAAACCCTTGGGCAAGGTTTTTAACACAAATTGCCTACGTTTGCAGCGCTGCTCTTGCAGCTGATGCTCAGTTTTCGGTTAAAAACCAAAAGACAATTTCCCTTCGCGGATTAATAGAGTGGATTTTTTTTAATTTTTTTTTTTAAAGCATTGATTTTAGCAGTTTTTGATGACTGGAGTCGTTTTTCTTTTTTGAATTAATGGTTACGTTCCAGAGTTATGCATAACAAGAGATATGACCAGGGATTTGCAGAATTTAATTTTAGTGGTTGTTTTCATTTTGTCCTTTCTTGTCCACACTAGCCCATATTTGTTAAAGAGCAATTGTGCTGAGATGTTTTCTTCTTTAGAAACTTTTGCGTTTAAAATCAGCGATCCCACATATTTGGTCTCCTTTCAGCCATTTTCTTTCCTTTTTTATAGGTTTTTCGGAGCGGACATCCAAGCAGCCACCCATCTGAACAGTTCTGAACTGTTCAGAGACCACGATCAACGCTGCTTGACTCAACTCTCATTGTCGAGTTGTGCTCACCGGTGAGCCACCAAAGCCTCCAAACATGTAAGATGTAGAATTCACGCTTAATCTGATATAGATCCTGGAGAATACAACAGCCTCTCCTTTTCCAATAAACAAAACAACCCCTAGCCCCTACAACTGGCCAAACCACCCTGACAAGTAAGAAAAATAAAAGCAAAACAAAACAAACAAACAAAAAATCAAAATTGGAGCAAAAAATAGGCTACATCCCGTCATGTTCGAAAGAAAATGCATGAATGGCACCTACCTTTCCTCCTTGCTGGCTTTGGAGTAATATGCTCTCATGCGTATGGCAGAATAAAAGGAGAAGGATTCATTCAAGTAATTTGTCTCACTCGTTCTCAAACTGGAGGAAGAAAGAAATGTCATGGAGAGAATAAAAATATAGTTGTCTATGCAATGAAATATAACACTGAAGAATTTTACAGAGTATGTTATTTGTCTGGTCTTTTGTTTTATGAACTATGACAAAAAAGTTTGGTTTTTTTCATTCAAAACAGTTGTCCCCATCTGAGAACAAATTCTACCTTAGAACTCATGCATTTCTAATATATACACATTTTTTAAAAGATATATTTAATGCTGAGGAAACTTGCCATCTATCTATTAAAAAAAAAAACAGCTTTGGTTTGGAAGACAAATTACTTTCACCAATGTCTGCCCAACAAAGATGAAGCTTTATAAAGTTTCTTCTATACTGGATAATCATGAATGTAGCGCAATGGCTGAATGGTCAAAGCAACGGTCTGAGAAAGAATCACAGCTAGAGTCACATGTTCAAATCCAGTCCATGGAAGTCTTTACTTCATCTCATATCATTGTAAGAAAAGGTTTTTGACACAAATTTCCTCACAATTCACAATTAGCATTAGCTTTATGTGAAACTTTTCTGTTCAGCTTCTAACAACGTATGTTTGGATTTGTTCTCAACGTGGCACTAGAAGCCATGTGATTACAAGAGTAAGATAGAAATAAGCCCCGCCAATCACCCTTTTCAACGAGCAAAAAAAAACCCACGTTCAGCGGGACTGATGTTTACGAGTTTACCACACAGCTTTATGGACGATCCTCTGTGGTACTTACTAGTAATGGTAGTAAAGCTGACCAATTTTGGAAGCAATCTCTCCAATCTGCCATCGTTTGAGGCCATACTTTGTGTCCAGCGTGCTCCTGAATCAATATAATACAGTACACAGAACATAGTTACTTTTACCAAAGAGAAAGGAAATTTTATTTTTTTTTAACCAACGAAGCAAAACAGAAAAAACAAACTAGAAACAACAAAACAAGACAACCCCTTAAAAAACAGAGCATAATTATAATTACTATAACTTTCCACAAAAAATAAAAACAAAACTGAACAAACAAAAAAGGCCAAACATACAAACAAAACAAAACACACTTTTTAAATTATTAACAGGTAGTTTAAAGGAAACGTTCACTTTTGTCACATAAAATCTCACTATTCTTACTTTAGTGCATGATAAGCATGCACACATAATTATTTTGAGAACACTAAAAACATTTAAAAAAAACAAAACAAAAAAAAAACATAAAAAAAAAAAAAAAAGCTATCAGAAAAGCGGAGTCCTTAATCCAGACCTGTGCTGCTGCTGAAATTTCCACAGCTTCGTATAAACGTCAAACGTCCTGCCAAAGTAAGACTGCCACTGTTTGTGTCCATACTGTGGTAGATCTCTTTGAAACACAAAAAAAAATATTTGATCATCATTTATATATTATATATATAACATATATATATATACATGTGTGTGTTTACAGTAGTGGTCTGGAAGATGCGCAGAATTTTCACTGAGACCATTATTCCGATACATGTTGAAAAAAGTGATTTGTCAAAATTGTCCATTTTGGTTTTTGACTATATAACTATTTATCTTTCATCCAAGCAAAAAAGAAATCTATATATTATTCACAATTTGATAGGTTATGAAGTTTGGTAAAGTTCTATATCTGTCAATTTTGAGTGATTATGAAATGACTGTCTTTGCCACATTTCTGTTATTGACCAGCGACCACAAGCCCATCATGCTGCATATTAAAACAAAGCAGATTTCCTCACCTTTCTTACTAGACTATTGATATTTTCATATTCTGCAATCAGATTCACTGCCCCCTGAAAGTATATATCTACATCCACTAAAAAAGTAAAACAAACAGTTCACTTGTCATTATAATACACCCTAATTTCTTCTTTTCCACGAATGAAAAGTTATCATTTAAAATTAAGAACAGTTTATTTCAAATATAACGATAATGAGCACAATGACCATAACAATAGTTCATAAAAAGTAAACAAAATAGGAAATGCTTTCTTCAATCCCTGTCCCTCAATCTGTTGCTGCTAATAATATCAATAAACAGCTGATCGGTCACCCCACTGGATTTACTACAACAGTGATAATTTCCAAGCCTTTTAAATTTCTTAGACCTTTGAAATAGGTTACTGTGTGATTTGGTCTTATCAACTGGGTTCTTTTCATTTAGGCTTAGGAATTGATTTTATTCTAGGCGCAGACCGAGTGCATCAAATAGATCCACTTGATCATTATTATTATTACAGTAATTTTCGTGAGAGTGCCCGATGATCAGGAAACAGCCTAACCGCGTACTTAGGCGGAGCGGGCACTCAGGTGATATCAACCTTACGGCACCCATGAGGTCTGATTTTCATTATCTTTAACTTGAGTTTTCCAATCTCATGAAGTTTCCAAAGCATCTTGAAACATAATTATCACATATGGACAAAGATAATTTTGCTCAGTTTTTAAATCCCTTTTAAATTAACAACGAGCCATGTCGCCAATTTCAAAAAGCTCAAACATATCTGTTCAAGCCAGACAGTGATCACTGTGTCGCGACAGGGAGGGACTCGAGTGCATTGTGCTGCATAAATCTGTAGACAGTCATTCATTTTAACTAACCACCTTGTTAAGACATAGTATATGGGCCATATTGCATCATTGAACAACTAAGCATGTCTCTTTATCGACGTTCAAATCTAGGCCACGCCTTTTGTGTCGCATTAACAAATTTAATTGGCTGAGAAGTGGACCAGCAACGGGAGCATTCATTTGTTACCTGTTCCAGACTCAAAGGAGTGGGAAAAGTGAGTGGGAGGACACCTTTTGACACCCTAGCAACTCCAGGACAAATGTTCATGGTTATTTTATCTGTAGTAAGTTGATATTTCATAGATTTTTTGATTGACACCATGCCAACATACCGAGCACTAAAAGGCAGATGGCTTCGAAGGCGGGCACTTACAGTAATAATTCTGATAGTAAAAAATCGGTTTCATCAAAATAGCAGGCACTAACAAAATGGGCATTCAGCCGGAGGACACTCTCGCGAAAACTACTGTATTATTATTATAATTATCATTATTATTTGCATAAATTCGCCTTTTATTACTGGTGTCATTATCCATGTTGTTTATGTGCATTACTTTCAACATTATCTGACCTGAATACTTGTTGAGTTAATTGTTTAGTTGGTTGTCAGTTGACCCAAGGTTTTTGGAATTGATATTATAAATTGAGTTGGAAGTCAGTTCTGATGGAAAATTTTAATCTTTTTTTTTTTCTCTCAGATTTATGAAGATATATGATCCATTGCCTCATCATGATAAGAATTGAATCATAAAAGCAAGCAAACAAAAAAAAAAACCAACAAAACAACAACAAAAAACAAACAAAACAAAACCAACACAAAAACGCAATAATGGAAAAACAGAAAATGAAAATCATACAATAGTCTTAAAAGCCAACAAGACACCAAAGAAAATGGAAAGCAAAACAATGCAATAACAATTAATTAACAAACACTCTTTAGAATACACAAAAGAGCAAGGTAGAGACCTTTTGTGGGGTGTATGTAATTAAAGAAATCACATGTTCAATATGCTCAAAGTTTGCCTATTCCGATTGGCTACTAATTCTCATTGGCTACTCCGATTGGTCAAGGGTTAGTTGTGACGAGCAATATAAGTATGCGATTGTGTTTCCCATTCTGCTGAACGCAACCATGGCCTGACTATCTGCTTCAAATTTGTTTCCTTGTCTCTCTTCTTTATTGGGTATCTTTATTTAGTCAAACCGAAATCAAAATCCAAGTGTCAACGGTGAAACATAAGCGACACCATGCACAAACAAAATAAGTATCTTTGCTTTCTTATCTTCCAGCCTAGGTCTAAAAGTCCGAACAGCTGTGTATCTAGATCTAGGCCTATTATTAGAGCTACATGCATTTCTATAACCTGAATACCAACAATTATTGCTATCAACCATGTTTTTATTTTCCTTCTTCTTCATAAAAGCTGACAGGCTAAAGGCTAGTATTTACATGTCAATGTTATATGTTTTAGATTCTGTTTAAAATCTTCTATACCTTTACTGCACTTTACACTAACTGACAGTTTATTCCATCATCTAAAAGCACTAAGAAAGTATGAATATAAATGGCTATCTACACTAGAAGATGGCAATGTAAATGTTTGAACACCAGATCTGGTATGATTATT
>JBBPCV010770177.1:0-10795 GCA_037974505.1 Plocamopherus tilesii
TTATCCATCTTTCAAGAGTCATGTTAGACTACAATTGATTTAATTTAATGAACGTGCAAAAAAAAAAAAAAAAAAGAAGAAAAACAAAGCGACAAACAAAACAAATCACGTCAATTACCGTTGAAAGTTGAAAAAAAGACCAGCTGGGTAGAAGAAAAGGTGAGAAAATTGGCATTTGGACAGCCGGGGAGAATGAGATGTCAGCAGAAATAGCAAAAAGAAGAAGAATGAAAGTCACAGAGAAAGAAAGAGAAAGAAACAAAAACAAGAACAAAGGGGAAAAATAAAATAAAATAAAAAAGAAACTCTTAACAATCCCCCACCCCCCAAATACACACAAAAAACCCTCCCAACAAAAACAAACAAAAATACTACAGAAAAAGAGTATATGAATGAACAAATTGCATTACATGTATATATAATTAAGTCTAAACAAACAATAAACAAAACTAAATACAGATATTCTTTTTAAGAATGCATGGTATTATATACAAGTTCAATGCATACTGGTTCTTCAAGGAAAAAATAAAATTTCATATTGAGAACACTTTGAATGGCTTCCATCTATATCAAACAGTAAAAAGTGTATTTTGCATAGTGAACACAATAAGAAATATGACACACAGAGTATGGGTAAATGCACCAGCTTTAAAAAAATACCCAACCCAAAATAAACCCCTGCAAACCTAAACTACATATATTAAATGCTTATTGGTGTTATGTACAAAAATTTTCCGGACAGGGAAGGCGCTTGTATGCATTGTGGTTGGAAAATCTATTGTATGTACAATATGAAGGAATATAATTGTTAAAAGCTGTGTCAACCTTCTCCACAAAGAAACCACTTAAACAGAGTTTATGCATACTACGACCAAGGCACTCTTTCTTAATCTTCAACGATGTAAAAATGTAGTCTTCTGCTTCATAAATTCAGTAAGGGTTCAAGAAATGCATATTGTTGTCAGTGGTTGCTATCTGCATATGGAAAGTTAAAAATAAAAAAAAATCTTTCTGACGGTACTAATACATGAAATTTAAACTCATCAGAGAGAATTTTCCAAGTCCTGTTTTGACAAGCTCTCCCAAAAAAAAACGAGAATCAAGAGTAGTCCTGAAAGACAGACATTATAAGCTAAAAATAGTCAGCCAATCACAATTTTCTTTGAATTTAGTGCAGTACAGGTCATGAAGAGAGCACTGGGTATTGGAAGTAGATTATGAGTTAACTCTTTACCGTACAAGTGATGTAAAACTTGTCGGGTGATGAAGAAATGGACTTCAATCTTGATCTAAATCTAGATAGAGATGAGGATTATGACAATGTGGATCCTAATAACAGTGAAGACTGCATGAACTATCATAGCGATGAGGAATGTGATAGATCAAGAGCATTAGATTTAGAGTCAGTGGGCCTACATGTGGAAGTGTGCATGATTCTACAACGGGGGTAGGTATAGGTCTCATAGCGGGAGGTGATTCACAGACATAATTTTATTCAGGAATACTGGTGGTATACTAAGAAAGGACCATTATCATTTATCAAGTAATTTGACTAGGTTTCATGTGTTTTTGTCAATTTGTTTGCACGCACCATGCACTTTTTGCAATACACCCACATTTTAGCTCAGGAGGCCAGGTTATAGGTTCGCTTTGCAGCAAGGGGCCAAGTCTGAGAGGGTTAAAAATAGCTCAAGAGCTCAAGGACAATGTCACCAGAATGAAACATGTAATTTAATCACATGAAACAGCTAGAAAATCCTCAATTCTCTATCCGTGGAGAGAACAAATAAATGACTTTTGTTTTGCTTGCTCCAGCTAAAAATTACCGTAAAGTTCCAAGTGCGGATAGCGACCAGCGGCAACAATACTTTTAAGTTAAAGAATGATTTAAAGGAATAACAAATGTAAAGCATTTTAGAACATGCGAGAACTAGTTGACATGTAATTCATATCAGAGCTGAAATTGAAATGTATTCATTATAAAGGTGGTTTGAATTTACTAGGAATAAAAAAAAAAAAGTGGAAGTGATGGATTCGTACTTTGTAAGAGTAATTAAGACTAAAGACAAACTTGTACTTTAGCAGAAATTTGAAAATTTGAAACAACATGAAGCAATTTTGGTTAAAAAAAAGAAAAGAAAAGAAACAACTAAAAAGCAAAAATGTATTCAGGAATAAAAAGCTTGAAGACTTCAAAGTCAAAGGATTAACAACAGTGGTGAGAGGTGAAACCAAATAAAAATTTGCTATCTGACAATAATTCAGATCAATACAATTCCTGAGCAAGTCACTGATATTCAAATTGAATGGCAAAGCTTTGCATAGATTGAAATTGTCTTTCTGTCAATTGGTTGGATAAAAGCAACATATGAAATGCAAAATTTCATGATAAAACTTCAAAATAAAGCTAAGGGAAGGCATTTAAAAATGTTAGCACCACATTGAACACATCAGATCTTCTTTCCTTCTTCTGGAACATAAAATATCATAATATCAACAACAAATAATTTTAGTGATAGATTTTTGTTCTTAAAATAAATGTCTTTTTGATCTTTGTGAGATGAACATTGATATTTAAGTAAAATTCGATGTAGGAGGTAAAAAGTTAAAAGAGATATATTGATTTATAATGTATACATAATATGTAAATTTGACAATAAAGAACACATTATTATGCAAGCTTTTTAAACAACCCCCCTCCCCCACCCAAAAAACAAACAAACCCAACAACAAACAAATAAAAAAAATCAAAAAACCCAACAACAAAAAACAGACATACCAAAAAACAAAACAAAACATGACTTTGCATTTACATTAAGTTTAGTGATGGCAAAACTTCATTGAAAACAGAGCGGGCAGGGGCAGGTGAGATGCAAAAGGGCATCACAGATTCTTGCTGATTTTTCAAACAACACAGCCTAAGGCCACTGAGATTCAAACATTGATATGAGTAAGATGAGAGTAATTTCCCTTAGAAGAGATACAAGATCAGTTTGAAACTTGAATAATACAGGATCAGCCAAACTGTGCCAAGGTGTATCATAACACCTGAAACGTGAGGAAAGGACAAAGTATTAAATCTTGGAAGTCATTGGCAGGTGACTGCTAGCAACCAGTGTAAATAGTTCAAGGCACATGTGCATAACACAACTCTCTGATCCTTCACAATTGGAGACAGGGGATGTTAGGAAGTGTTGGTAGCTGGTAACTAAGTTTTATAATCAAAGTGTTGACATTTAATTACTGTAGACAAAGCGACAATTTCCGTGAATTCTGTTCATTTGCCTTAGATATGTTATTTATACATATATACATAAAATAAATTGTGTATATATCCATCAAGAAATTTCTTTCCTACTGAGTATGCCTCAGGAGAAATTTTATTTACATACCGTAGCAGTTGAATTTTCTTTTGATAGAAGTCAAAGACAGCTTTCAAAAACGATCCATGTGCATGAAAAAACAAGGCACAAATAACACTGCCCTGTTTAATACTGTCTGATTTTTTTTTTCAATATAAGCATGCAGCATATTATCAGTTGAATATAATAATAATAATAATAATAATAATAATTATAAACATTTATCCTGAAGTGAAATGAAACATAATTTTAATAAGTATTTATATCTCCGCTTTAGTGTATAAAATAAATGATCTAAAAGCAGTACTCAAAAGTTTCCAGAAACTGATGTGGTTCTAGAGCATTAAAATAAAAATAATAAAAAACAAAGTTCACAAATGCTTTCAAGTATACTTCAGATCCGGTGATAAATACATTAAAAAACATTATGTTTGCATGAGTGATAAGTTTTTCAAAAGAACATTTTAATCTATATACCTCTCTTCATTGATATAATCTTATTTTTAAAATACATAAAAGGGAAATAAAGCAAAAATAGTCAATAATGAACCTAGAATCCATTCTTTGCAAAAGCAAAAGTCTGTTATGATTGTTTAGAACTTAAAGATGAGGGCAGGGCTTGGGGGTATACGTTATATTAATACAATGTATAGTTTGACCACCCCAGGGCAACATAACAATATCTTCTCTAATATGAGAATACAGCTGCCCTTTTAAGTATAAAGACGATTTCCTCAAGATTAAAAAAGGAAGTATAGATATATCAGCTTGCCTTTGAACAAGAAATTACAGGCGTACTCGAATATTTTTAATGCCTATAGACCAAAACCCTGCAAGTTGTGAATATATGCATGAAAAATGACAATGCACTCTAAACAAAGCCCTCTACTATGAAGAGACAAAAGAAAACATCTGTGACAAGAAACTCCGTTAACAACTTAACAATTCCCAGGTCGAGAACTGATACCCACCTCTATTCCTTTTATCCATCTACAATTCGGTTGTGGAACAAACTCCCAATCGAAATGAAAAATTCTAAATCTGAGGAAAGTTTTAAAGCTGCAATAAGACAAAGGGACCATACAAGTCTTCAATCATAGAAGTTTTGGTCGTCAAAGGCAGAAGAAGAAGAAGACGCAAGTCAAAATGACGATTATGCTGAAATAGACTCAACATCATCCTCCACTTCAAAGGTGGAGTTTAGAAAGGCTGGGGTTGGTCGTTTCATCTCTCTTTTTCTAGCCCTGTCCCTCCTTTTATGCCTAGCTTCCACTTCGTTTCCATTGTAGTAGTAGTGGGCAGGAAAATGTCCCAAATCCTCATGGACTTTGGGTCTTGCTCCCCCTCCCGCCATGTACGGATTGGCACATCCCATGTACATCCCCTGTCCTGTCATGTACGGATTAGACCCGCCCACAAAGCCCTGATGCCCCATATTGGTGTGAGGTTGTGATGGCATGAAACCGACTCCATCTATACTACCCATATATGGGTTGAATCCACCCATCATTTCCATGCCATTTCCAAAGGGATGTTGCTGATGGTGGAATTGTTCACGGCGATTTCTGCCCCTGCCGTATTTTGAATTGGTTTGAGGAGGATAAGCATTGGTTGATTGGTAAAATTTTTGTCCACGGTCTGCAGGAGTTGGACCATTCATCCAACCATCCCTAACACGACCCTCACCCATGTGCATTCCAGGATAGTTGAAATAGTTACTGTGTCCACCCCCACCGGCTTCCGATCCCGAGCTGGAGCCGCTTTTGCCTAGCAGCACGCCCCAGTTACCTCCCCCTATGTCCGCCATGAGAGGTGAGAAGGGAAGAGATGACAAGTCAGTACTTTCCACGGTAAACATTTTTGATTTTCGGCGGGTCATTGACTTTGAAGAGGATTGCACTTTATGGCGAGACTTTTTCATAGGTTGAGTGGGCAACTCCATAGGCTTTTGTTTGTCTTGTCTATGACCGTCTGGTCCCTCTGTTTGGTGAATCTCAGGTTTAACTTCCAGTTTCTGCCCTTTGAACTTTTTATCTAAAGGAGTTTGGTTTCTGGACATATCAAACAAAGGGCCTTCCTTCTTCTCTTTCTCTGGGTGGCTCGGTGTAAGCTCCTCGGGGGCTCCTGGTAAATGCATGGTATCATCCATTCCACTGCTGGCATGTCCAATACCACCAACGACACTTCCATCTGTACTGGGGCCTGACAAAAACATGGGAAACATGCCCCTGGGCCCATTCGGAGCAGCGTCTTTTCCAGGAGCTTTGGTGACGGCTGGCAGAATTGTATCTTGGACGTTACTAGACTCTAGGGACACTGTCTCCAAACTGTTGCGTTTGAGGGCTACACGTACACTCTGAGCTGACATCTGGCTGATAACTGAAGAATCGCTTTCTTTGCGCTGTGCTCCCCTGTTGAAACCCATGCCTGAGAACATGGGTCCAAAAAGAGGCCTGATTCTGTTTAATTTCCCTCGCTTCTTCTTCAGCTTCTTTTTACTCCTCTTCACATATGGATCGTTTTTCAGCCGATCACGTTCAATGACAACAAACTGGGCTTCGTGGAATTCTAAAAACTGCGATTCTCTTGAGACTCGTCTCGTGGAAATAACAGATTGAACATCTGAAAGGAGAAAAAACATATGCATGTGACTCTGAGGATCATTCACATAATCATGCAAAAAGGTTTTAACAGAAGCCTCATAGAAAAATAAAGGAAAACAATAAAATGAAAAAGCCACTTTTCCAAAACCAATGTTTCTTTAAACCTAAAATAAAAACCACAAATAAATCAATTTTTGTTGTTTAAAAAAAAAAGAAATGTTAGTTTTATGTCAACCCCCCCTCCCCCCCCAAAGGCAACAATAACAAAACAAACAAAATAACAAACACCACCCCCTCCCCCACCCCACCCCCCGAACAAAAAACCTTTGTTCTATGTATTGCAAACATGTAATCTACTACTTGCTTTCTTGAAAATAAATCAAACATTAAAACCAAACCTAAGATCAAACCTAAAGTCAAACCTAAAGTCAAACCTTAAAACCAAACCTAAAACCAAACCTAAAATCAAACCTAAAGTCAAACCTAAAACCAAACCTAAAATCAAACCTAAGATCAAACCTAAAACCACACCTAAATTCAAACCTAAAACCAAAACTAAAACCAAACCTAAAATCAAACATTAAAACAAAACCTAAAAGCAAATCTAAAATCAAATCTACTACCAAAACTAAAACCAAACCTAAAATCAAACATTAAAACAAAACCTAAAAGCAAATCTAAAATCAAATCTAATACCAAAACTAAAACCAAACCTAAAATCAAACCTAAAATCAAACCTAAAATCAAACATTAAAACCAAACCTAAAATCAAACCATAAAACCAAACCTAAAACCAAACCTAAAATCAAACCTAAGATCAAACCTAAAACCACACCTAAATTCAAAGTTAAAACCAAACCTAAAACCAAACCTAAAATCAAACATTAAAACAAAACCTAAAGGCAAACCTAAAATCAAACCTAAAATCAAACATTAAAACCAAACCTAAAATCAAACCTTAAAACCAAACCTAAAATCAAACCTAAAACCAAACCAAACATCAAAGCTTAAAACCAAACCTATGATCAAACCTAAAAGCAAACCTTAAATGAAACCTTAAAACCAAACCTAAAATAACAACCTAAAGTCAAACCTAAAATCAAACCATAAAACCAAACCTAAAATCAAACCTTAAAAACAAACCTAAAACCAAAAATTAAAATAAAACCTTAAAATGAAACCTAAAATCAAACATAAAACCAAACCTAAAACCAAGTCTAAAAACAAACTTAGAACCAAGTCTACAATCAAACCTAAAACCAAAGCTAAAACCAAACCTAAAATCAAACCTTAAAACCAATCCTAGAATCAAACCATAAAACCAAATCTAAAATCAAACCATAAATCCAAACTTATAATCAAACCTTAAAGCAAAGCCGTAATACCAAACCTATAATCAAACCTAAGATCAAACATAAAACCAGTCCTAAAACCAATCAAGAACCAAACCAAAATCAAAACATAAGATCAAACCTAAAGTCAAACCTAAAATCAAACCTTAAAACCAAACCTAAAATCAAACCTAAAGTCAAACCTAAAATCAAACCTAAAGTGAAACCTTAAAACCAAACCTAAAATCAAACCTAAAGTCAAATCTAAAATCAAACCTAAAACCAAACCTAAAATCAAATCTTAAAACCGAACCTAAAACCAAACCTGAAAACCAAACCTAAAATCAAACCTAAAACCAAAAATTAAAACCAAACCCTAAAACCAAACCTAAAGTCAAACCTAAAACCAAATCTTAAAACCAAACCTAAAATCAAACCTAAGGTCAAACCTTAAAACCATACCTAAAGTCAAACCTAAAGTCAAACCTAAAACCAAACCTAAAATCAAACCTAAGATCAAACCTAAAACCAAACCTAAAATCAAACCTAAGATCAAACCTAAAGCCAAACCTAAAATCAAACCTAAGATCAAACCTAAAACCACACCTAAATTCAAACCTAAAACCTAACCTAAAACCAAACCTAAAATCAAACCTAAGATAAAACCTAAAACCACACCTAAATTCAAACTTAAAACCAAACCTAAAACCAAACCAAAAATCAAACATTAAAACAAAACATAAAAGCAAATCTAAAATCAAATCTAATACCAAAACTAAAACCAAACCTAAAACCAAACCTAAAATCAAACCTTAAAACCAAACCTAAAATCAAACCTAAAACAAACATAAAATCAATGCTTAAAACCAAACCTATGATCAAACCTAAAAGCAAACCTTAAATAAAAACTTAAAACCAAACCAAAAATAACAACCTAAAATCAAACCTAAAACCAAACCTAAAACCAAACCTAAAATCAAACCTTAAAACCAATCCTAGAATCAAACCATCAAACCAAACGTTAATACCAAACCTAAAATAACAACATAAAGTCAAACCTAAAATCAAACCTAAAGACAAACCTAAAATCAAACCTAAAACCAAACATAAAATCAAAGCTTAAAACCAAACCTATGATCAAACCTAAAAGCAAACATTAAATCAAACCTTAAAACCAAACCTAAAATCAAACCTAAAGTCAAACCTAAAATCAAACCTTATAACCAAACCTAAAATCAAACCTAAAGTCAAACCTAAAATCAAACCTTAAAACCAAACCTAAGATCAAACCTAAAATCAAACCATAAAACCAAACCTAAAATCAAACCTAAAGACAAACCTAAAATCAAACCTAAAACCAAACATAAAATCAAACCTAAAACCAAACCTAAAATCAAACCTAAAACCAAACATATGATCAAACCTAAAAGCAAACCTTAAATCAAACCTTAAAACCAAACCTAAAATCAAACCTAAAGTCAAACCTAAAATCAAACCATAAAACCAAACCTAAAATCAAACCTAAAGACAAACCTAAAATCAAACCTAAAGTCAAACCTAAAATGAAACCTCAAACCAAACATAAAATCAAAGCTTAAAACCAAACCTAAAATCAAACCTAAAGTCAAACCTAAAACCAAACCTTAAAACCAAACCTAAGATCAAACCTAAAATCAAACCTAAAACCAAATCTACAATCAAACCATAAATCCAAACCTAAAATCAAACCTTAAAACAAAACCTTTGTACCAAACCTATAATCAAACCTAAGATCAAACATAAAACCAGTCCTAAAACCAATCAAAAACCAAACCAAAATCCAAACCTAAGATCAAACCTAAAATCAAACCTTAAAACCAAACCTAAAATCAAACCTTAAATCAAACCTAAGATCAAACCTAAGATCAAACCTAAAGTGAAACCTTAAAACCAAACCTAAAACCAAACCTAAAATCAAACCTAAAATCAAACCTAAAGTCAAACCTAAAGTGAAACCTAAAGTGAAACCTTAAAACCATACCTAAAGTCAAACCTTAAAACCAAACCTAAAACCAAACCTTAAAACCAAACCTAAAATCAAACCTAATGTCAAACCTAAAATCAAACCTAAAGTGAAACCTTAAAACCATGCCTAAAACCAAACCTAAAATCAAACCTTAAAACCAAACCTAAAACCAAAACTTAAAACCAAACCTAAAATCAAACCTAAAACCAAACATAAAATCAAACCTTAAACCAAACCTGAAATCAAACCTCAAAACCAAACCTAAAATCAAACCTAAAGTCAAATCTAAAATCAAACCTAAAATCAAACCTAAAATCAAACCTTAAAACCAAACCTAAGATCAAACCTAAAATCAAACTTAAAATCAAACCTTAAAACCAAACCTAAAATTAAACCTAAAGTCAATCATAAAATCAAACCTTAAAACAAAACCAAAGATCAAACCTAAAGTCAAACCTAAAATCAAACCTTAAAACAAAACCAAAGATCTAACCTAAAGTCAAACCTAAATTCAAACCTTAAAACCAAACAAAAAATCAAACCTGAAATACAACCTTAAAACCAAACCTAAAAACAAACCTTAAAACCAAAACTAAAACCAAACCTAAAATCAAACCTTAAAAGCAAATCTAAAATCAAAACTTAAAAGCAAATCTAAAATCAAACCTTAAAAGCAAACCTAAAATCAAAACTTAAAAGCAAACCTAAAATCAAACCTAAAACCAAGCCTAAAACCAAAACTAAAATCAAACCGTAAAACCAAAACTAAAACCAAACCTATAATCAAAACTTAAAACCAAATCTAAAATCAAACCTAAAACCAAGCCTAAAACCAACCCTAAAATCAAACCATAAAACCAAGCCTAAGATCGAACCTAAAGTCAAACCTAAAATCAAACCTTAAAAACAAACCTAAGATCAAACCTAAAGTCAAACCTAAAACCAAACCTTAAAACCAAACCTAAAAACAAACCTTAAAACCAAACCTAAGATCAAACCTAAAGTAAAACCTAAAATCAAACCTTAATACCAAATCTAAAATCAAACCTAAAACCAAGCCTAAAACCAAAACTAAAATCAAACCGTAAAACCAAAACTAAAACCAAACCTAAAATCAAACTTAAAGTCAAACCTTAAAACCCTACCTAAAATCAAACCTAAAGTCAAACCTAAAACCAAACCTTAAATCAAACTTAGATCAAACCTAAAACCACACCTATATTCAAACCTAAAACCAAACCTAAAACACAACCTAAAATCAAACCTAAAATCAAACATTAAAACAAAACCTTAAAACCAAACCTAAAATCAAACCTAAAATCAAACCTTAAAACCAAACCAAAGATCAAACCTAAAGTCAAACCTAAAATCAAACCTTAAAACCAAACCTAAAATCAAACCTTAAAAGCAAAACTAAAATCAAAACTTAAAACCAAATCTAAAATCAAACCTAAAACCAAGCCTAAAACCAACCCTAAAATCAAACCATAAAAC
>JBBPCV010770288.1:0-10794 GCA_037974505.1 Plocamopherus tilesii
TTCTCTCTCTCTCTCTCTCTCGCTCTCTCTCTCTCTCTCGCTCTCTCTCTCTCTCTCTCTCTTTCTCTCTCTTTCTCTCTTTCTCTCTCTCTCTCTCTCTATCTCTCTCACTCTCTCTCTCTCTCTCTCTCTCTCTCTCTCTCTTTATTTTATTCTATTTTAGTTGTTGGCTCCTCTACACTGTCTCATATTTGTTTATTTTGCTTAAAATTTCCCTCACCTCCTTCAACAATGCCATTTTGTCCAAAACTATTTCCTGCTGCAATACTCCTACAAATATAGATATTGTCTATATTATTTATCATATATAGTATTTTCCTTTCATATTATACTTATTACAATATACGGTAGTTATCTCTCCTCACTTCCTAAGGACTGTCCTCATCAGTTATTGGTGTCAGTGTCAGGCTAGGGATAACAAAAAGTATTGCTCTCAGCTTTGACTTTCTTGTCATCAAACATACTACCCTGATATTAGAAGAGGAACTTGTAAGAGCCATTTTCTCAATGAGTATCTAATTTCCGTTGATATAATATAATATATTATTGTATTATATATTAGGTGATCCCAAAAAGAAAAAAACAAAACAAAACCCAACCCAAAACGCCTTAATTACATTTCATTTTAAAATTAAGCTCGATTTTGAAATTTTGTGCATGTATTATTGAATAATCCGCTACTTTATTGTTGGTTTTTTGATTCGATTGTTATTTAAGGAAAGGTTATCATGAAAGAGAGCTAGTTACCCTCTCTGTGTAGTCCTTATTTCTAGCAGCAGGAAGTGGCTTTCTTTCAAAGTTCAAGGTAATGGACTTAGATGGATGTGGGCCTTGGTCTTTTCTTCCTCAACTTTATTTATCTGCAAAGCTACTTTAGGATTCATGTTTCTCCCTAACAACTGCAATTCTTTCACCCTATCTCTTCATTGTTGCCTGTGACCCAGGGCCCTAGTTTAAAAGACAGATATAATATAGTAAAAGAAATTTTACTATGACATTGGTTTTATTAGTATTATAAGATGAAGTTGCCCTATCTCCATAATAATGTACCAACCAACTGTAAGACTTGAGTATTGTTATCAAGCTGCACATTTTTTTTTAAAGGAAGATTTCTTTGACAACAATGAAAAGATAGATATTATACAAATGTATAATTATTTGGATATTTATATGTAAAGAAACAACTGTCTTTGTTGTTATATAGATAGATATCAGGTGGGCCAAAAATAAAAAAAAATCTTTGCTGGAAATACATGTGTTATGGAACTAGAGCTTGTCACTGGAAATCAAGGTAACTGTACAGTTTTAAATTGCATCTTTTAATGTGCATGGGAAGGGACGTAAGAAACGATTGAATAATTTTTAGACGTTAGATTATCAAAATGGTGGAAATAGACTAAAGATGACTATTTGCATTGTCAGTCAAACACATATCGAACCACAGATGGTAGATGCTTTCTCTAGGTTTTCGTAGCCTTCCCTATTTCTTCATGGATAATTGCTTTCCAAAAATGTTTTAATTTTGCTTAAGACTTACTACATTATCCTCTAATTTGAGAGGATGGACCCTTTCTCTGAAGACATTTCATAAGGAAAGATTCACAAATTGCTTTTGTGTCTAGGGACATAGGTGGCCAATGCTCTTTAACAATGAAATCAATACTGTCGTCTGTCAGGAATATTTTAGTAAACTGAATTGAGTATTTATAATTCTAGATCTAGATTTAGAAACTGGTTAAAGATCTAAATTTTGTAAAGGGCTGTTTGAATCACAGCAAGATAAAGAGTGTGATTGATAATTACTCATCAGATTTAAAGGGTGACATCACTCCAATTTCTATCTAAGATAAATTTGTCTCAGCCAGTATGAATCCAACATTGAAAGGACAATGACAGGTTTTTAGTGAGATAACTCATGTCATCAGTTTCTTCTGGTGGATTGCTATAAACTGGTGGATTGCTATAAGCTGGTGGATTGCTATAAACTGGTGGATTGCTATAAACTGGTGGATTGCTATAAACTGGTGGATTGCTATGAACTGTTGGATTGCTATAAACTGGTGGATTGCTATAAACTGGTGGATTGCTATAAACTGGTGGATTGCTATAAACTGGTGGATTGCTATAAGCTGGTGGATTGCTATAAGCTGGTGGATTGCTATAAGCTGGTGGATTGCTATTATAAACTGGTGGATTGCTACAAGCTGGTGGATTGCTATAAACTGGTGGATTGCTATAAACTGGTGGATTGCTATAAACTGGTGGATTGCTATGAACATGAGCAAAGATTACCGCAATCATTACAGCGATGAATCATTACAAATTTTAATTATATAAAGTTCTCATTTAATTTAAGTTATTTAAAGTAACCAGTGCCAATATTTTATATGTGAATTTAAGATGAAATGATATTATTAAATTGAGATTCAAAGCACCCTTTCTTTCTTTCTTTCTTCCTTCTTCTTCTTCCATTTTTTGGGGGGGTTTTTTGTTTTGCTTTTTTTGGCCCACCTGATGAGTGTGTAGTCTTCTTTATTTCATAGCCCTGTCCTCACTAGCTTGTGGCATGGCAGCTTGCAAGTCTGGATGGTGATTTTTTTTTCTCTCCAGTCTGCAGTTCGGTTCTGTCCCTGAGATAGTCTTTGAGAAAATTTCAATCATCATTAATGCCTTAGTTGTAATTTCATTTTTTTTTTTGTAAATGAGAAGAATGTGTTCTATGTTTTAATTCATTTACTTTGGTTATTACTTCTCATCAAGGGCTGTATGATTTTTGTAAAGCTCATTTGTACCATGATTTAGCTTCTTGATCGTATAATAATAATAATAATAATAATAATAATAATAATAATAATAATAATAATAAATAATAATAATTTCTCTTTACGTTCAATCTAGATGAAAATAATGTAAGAAATGAAACAAAAACCTTGTTTATATAAATAATATCATATATATAGTTAATCCAACCCCTCCCATTTGCAAACTGATTTCTATTTATGATTTTTTTATAAATCAAATCATTTACGGAACCAAATGTGATTTTGTACTCTCTTTTTTCTTTCTTTCTTTCTTTTCTTTTCTTTTGTTTTGTTTTTTTAATTGATGCTCCTATGTTTTCATGTCATCTCAATGTGTCAGATTATTATGATGATCTTAAGATCATCTCTTTTTCACGTCATAAATCTTGCTCTTGTTTCAAAAGAGCTTATGTCATCTATATCCTGTCACTTTGATATTTTTGGTTTGTTTTGTCTATAACTTCCTCCTTGTTTATCGATGTACATAATACATGTAAGTATATCTGGGAAAAGGAAGAAAAAAAAAAAAAGACAGTGCCCAACTTTGAATTTGAACATAAAAAATTTTGCACAGATATTTTAGGATTTTTTGATTACTTTGAACAGTGTCGATCTTATTCATTTTACATTTGCCTGAATTTCATACAATTTAGATTGTTAAAATAACTAGCAAACACACATGTATTTTCCCAACCATGTTTTGCTAAATCAGATTTCAAACTTTCCACTCGTACACTGGATAGTAAAATTTAAGTAGAAATGTAACTTTCTAATGCTACTTGATAGTAGAATTTAAGTAAAAATGTCACTTTCTAATGCTACTTGATAGTAGAATTTAAGTAAAAATGTCACTTTCTAATGCTACTTGATAGTAAAATTTCAGTAAAACTGTCACCTTCTAATGCTACTTGATAGTAGAATTTCAGTAAAACTGTCACTTTGTAATGCTATGAATCATAATTTTAAAACCACAGTGATTTCTTGGCTATTTAAGGCTAGTTCATGATCGATCTGATCCTACCTTTTCCAAAGATGAACAGAGAATGTTGAACTGTGTATGTAGCCATCATGTCATATTTTAATTATTAATTTCATTGTGAGTGATAATGTCAGGATCAATTATAATTCTTTTTAAAGTATTAGTATTTGATTTCTGTTGAATTCATCAAATGAACGTTGTCTTAGATTTTGATCCATTGTATTAAGAACTGTCGATGTAGACCTAGTTGAACCTGCAATACATTTTTTTTTTGGTAGATGTAGATCAGACATAGTTCTTTGAGGGTGTTTTATGCATCAGGTGAAGCTTAGTTTGACTAACACGACTTCTAAGTAAGACTTCTAATTTTTTTCTTTCAAAGTGCCATTTTTCACATAAGATAGAAGAAAACTGAGCTTCTAACACAATTGCCTGAATAGTATCCCTTCATTCTGATTCTGTTTTTCATAATCTTTTAAGTTACAGCCTATACTTCTTTGATCTTTGGCTTTTGGTGCTGCATTGTAGTATTTCGTCTTTTTTCTTTTCGTTGTTGTTGTTTTTGTTTACATGGAGAGACTCAGGCGAAAATACTTTTATTTAAAAGCTGGATTGTTAGTTGTATTTAGGGGACAATCTTATCTTTAATCTTCCAAACCTTTCACCTTATGTGGGCAAGGAGGCCAACAGCCTTGAGGACCTTTGGATTTATTTCACTTCCACGCAAAAAGATACAGGTGGTTTTAACTAATTTATTTGGTAGGGCTACTTTGTTTGGTATTGTTCTTCTAAGCTGTTTATATGAGTTTTTAAGTGCTTTGATTCTGGTGCTGCCAGACGTTTGATTTTCTTATTTCTAAAAAAAAACAAAAAGAAAAAAGAAAAAAAGAAAAAAAGGCCTACATTCTCAGTTATATTGTGTGCATCCTTTGATGACAAGTGAGCATTGTTTCAAGACCCCATGTTGTTTATTTTGATTTGTTCAGTGAGAACAACAAATGTTTTGGGAAAGATTGTCATCCGTAAACACTAAATAGCTACATGTTGTTGTGGGCACCCAATGATGTTGTGTCGATGGAAAAGTTGAAGTGAATGACTATTGGCAGCTGATCAGCTCATTTTTACCCAGATTCCAAATTACCCAATTGAATAATGGCAGTAGGAGTTTAATGACAATTGGCTCTGTTTATTATTTCCTACCATTCTGGGTTGGTTTTGTTTTGTTTTGTTTTTTTTATTATGGTATCATGTATAGGGCAGGCAATGTACTTTTGTTGTTGTTGTTGTTGTTGTTGAGTCAGTAGTGTTGTAGTGTGAATTCCATTCCTCCTTTTGTATGGTTTGAAACCATCAGGGAACATCCACGCCACCAGTACCTCACTTTGTTTGATAACCACTCTCGCTAAGATCATCCTTTAATTTCTTGTATACATATTTATATATATGTATATAATATATATAGACCAGTAAAATAAATGGCATCATTTTTATAAATCTTTTTTTAAAGATCGTCTTTATCATTTAGGGTGAAAACCCGCATCAAAACAATAAAAACAAAAACAAAGCAAAAAACAAGCAACAAACAACAAGAAGCATTCACAGTTAGAGGAGGAAAAGTTGGACATTTGACAAGTTACCAGATAATGTTCGGGTCTGTTTTATATTTTATTTACTTACACAAGCTGACAGAATTTAATGCCCAATGCCAGGCCTGTATTCATTCAGACCAGGATTCTGTCAGCACCCACCACCAACACCACCACCACGAGGGGGAAAAGAGTAGTTTAAGGACTTTGAGTACCAGTGTTATTTACACTCGAGGGGGAAAATAGATCGTGGTAGAACTTTGAGTGTCAGTGTTATTTACACTCGAGGGGGAAAAGAGATCGTGGTAGAACTTTAAGTGTCAGTGTTATTCACACTCGAGGGGGAAAAGAGGTCGTGGTAGAATTTTGAGTACCAGTGTTATTTACACATAAGAACTGGTGATTAGCCCCTCTAAAACCTTACATTGGATTGAACCTGAATTATTCCATCTTGCCTTCTCCTAGCCTTTCTATTACTGTAAGCCTCAGTGAATGTGTTCAGATTTACAGTATTGAATTTATATTTTCCTATTATTCCCTTTGTTATATCCTTTTTAGAAGGTCAAAGTCAAAGAGATGTTTTACACGAAAGATGACTTAAGCTGTTGATGACTTTCGAAAATTGTCCGCAGAATATGTTATTGTTACAGAATCAATGAGATTGCCTATGTGCTGTCAATTGCTTTTTGTTTTGTTTGATTACATTTTTGTTTGTTAGTTTTTCAATTTTTTTTCATATCTTTGAATTGTTGAAATGTGAGGTAACAGAAATTTGATGGGCATATATTTTTTTTAGAGGTTTGGTTTGATGATAAACCAATTTCTCGAAGACTTTGACAAAAGTTGTAAAATATGTTTTTGTTGTTGTCCAGCGTCCTTTTACCACACAGGTCATCGTAGTCTTTATCCGTTTGTCTCTTGAACCTCCCTGCCAAACACAGGAACGGGCCCTGCGAAGCAGACATGTTCCTTTGATGTATTGTCAGTGAGAAACTATGTTAACATTTATTACCAGGATGTGTCCATACTCTCTATACACATATTTCAAATTTCCTGTTGTGGAAAGAGGCACCTATAGTAATATCAAAATTGTTTTCATGTGATATACAATACACTTATATATAAGTATAAGAGTAAGAGCAATAAGTATTGTCTTGTACTATTAGTATACATTATATACATAGCCACTCTTTTTATTTTCTTTCAATTTTTGTATGTGCAGGGAAAAACTTATAATGTAACTTGATGAATCTGTCAATCAACTAGCCTTGTTGCAGACGCCAGGTCTCCCCCTCCCTTTTCATCCGCCCTCGATTCTCCGTGATGAACCGAGTCGTTCGTTATACTATTGGTAAAATCTCTCGAGTTGTTTGTTTTGATACTGGTAAAATCACAATCACTCCACAACTTACAGGCAGCCGATGAAAATTAAGGAGAGTTACTTTTAACATGATTATTCCTGATTTCTTCAATCACCTTCATATATCAATTAAGGGCTTGCTATTACCAAAAGAAAACAACTGACTGGATTTAATGATAGAACAATGTAAGTGTGATATGTTTTGTGTCATTATCACTGTTTGTTGCAATCGTATGATATCTGTGTTAACATCCTATGTTTTATGTCCTATCTAGCATCTGCATGTTCTGTCTGTCTGGCGTCTGTATGTTCTGTCTGTCTGGCGTCTGTATGTCCTATCTGTCTGGTGTCTGTATGTCCTGTCTGTCTGGTGTCTGTATGTCCTGTCTGTCTGGTGTCTGTATGTCCTGTCTGTCTGGTGTCTGTATGTTCTGTCTGTCTGGTGTCTGTATGTCCTGTCTGTTTGGTGTCTGTATGTTCTGTCCATGTTGCATCAAGTGTGTGAATTTTATTGTTGTCCACCCTTCCTTGCCCTGAGTATTGTCATAATGTACAGGTGGTATTATATTTGTCACTGTACAGATCATTATTATTGTAAATATAGATATTATTATAAACTACTTTGATGTATGTGGTGTCTGTACAATATGAAGACTGTTCATTTCATGTGGAAGGTAAATTAAGGAACGCAATATCATCAAGTATTTGTATGGTTATTTTAAAAGAATACCCTTACCCTTCCTTTTTCCTTTTGCTCTGTGTGTGTGTGTGTGTGTGTGTGTGAGAGAGAGAGAGAGAGAGAGTGTGTGTGTGTGTTTGTGTGTGTGTTCATATATATGTGAAATAGAAATTGGAGTTGATTTGTTCATTTATGCGTTCCTGCCTGACTGTTTCTTTTCTTCATTTTCGTTTTCAAATTCGTGCATTTTTGCAAAATTTGGTATTGTTCTGATTCATTGGCATTGTCTTGTTCCTGGAAAATTTAATAAAAACATGACATGACACAATTCTTCGCCTACATTGTTGTTCCCTTGAATTATTTCTTGCAATAAGGTACGTATAGATGTTCTACCTTTCTGGGTCTTTTTCTCCTTACCTTGCCTGCCTTTCTGTCTGTCATCTTACCGTTTGTCAAAAGTTTGATATTGATATTATAAATTTGCTCTCTCACTACCAAAAACTGCTTCAATCTATATTATTTGGTGTAACCCTTTTTATTATTTTTATTTTACCAAAAACTTTCGCCATCTTCAACAGTTCGTTTAGTTTGTCACTTCTATGACTTGTACTGCGATCATATTATTTTTTGCGAGAAGAGGCTAACAATCTCCCCAAACAAAACCTAAGCATCTCTCTTCCCCCTCCTTAAAAAGGGAAGAAAAACATCATAATAATACAGTACAAAAATATACTAAACATTCCCCCCACCCACCCCTTTTTTACAAAAACAAAACAGAAAAACAAAACAACAAATACGAACAAAACAAAACAACAAATACGAACAAAACAAAACAACAAATACGAACAAAACAAAACAAACAAAACAAAACGACAACAACAGCAACAAAAACAAACAAAAGAAAGAAAGAAACAAATAACAACAAAACAGCAAATAAAAGACAGAAAGAAAGAAACAAATAACAACAAAACAGCAAATAAAAGACAGAAAGAAAGAAACAACAACAAACAAACAAACAAACAAACAAACAAAAACAAGACACAACAACATAAAAACAAAACAAAACAAAAAACCCCAAAACCAAAACTAAAAAAACCCAACCCACATACAAAACAAAAACAAACCTCAAGGAAAACAATTGAAAAATAACACTGGGTCCACTTTGAAATGGAATGAAGTAGTTTACAAGCACCCCTTTACCATATGGAATGTAAATAACAGCCCCTGTACTGACTGCTTACTGGTTGGCAGAATGTGCAAGAAGTACCCTGATATTCTTAGGTTGGCCCGCAAAAAAACAACATATTCTTATCACATCATTCTCTGTTGTTGACTTACACAGGAAATAAAATTCAAGGATACAATACTTTTTCCCTTTTATTCATGGAAGCTGATAGACTCAGTCAATGGAGTTTTCTTGTTAATGCGCTGAAAGTAACTAGACTACTATTATTTACATGTTAATATAACAAAATATTCAAGATTCTGTTTAAAATCATCAGCATCCTCGCCGTTACATGGTTTGGCAGTTTGTTCCATAATCTAAAAGTACAAGTATTAGGGAAGTATGAACACAAATGATTATCTTGAAGATGGTAATGTAAATGTTTGAGCACCAGATCCCGTAATAGTATGGTTATTTTTCATTTTGATTTCCTCGACTGGTAATATTGCTTTATAATTTTTACTTTGAAAAGAATGGCAACCTTATTTCTAGCTCTTTGTTCTTTGCTTTTTTTTTTTTTTTCTTTTATCATGCTTTCTTTTGGGTTTGTTTGTTTTTATTAAAATTTAGTGGGTTTTTTTTATTGTGTTTGATTTTGTATTTGTTTTTTGTTTGGTTTTTTTTGCTGTGGGTGTTTATTTTATTCGGGGTGGGTGGGGGTTGTTTAGTAGTTTTTGTTTGTTTGTTTTTATTTTATAGTTGTTGTTTTACAGTTTACCTATCTCCTGTTTTGCTTTGTCCCCCGCCCCCACCCACACCCCAAGCCTTTGCTATCGCTCATCCTTCCTGGTCTATCAGGACCACAGAATATGTACATGTATTATACTATATTATGTATGTTGTTTATTATTCTGTGACCAGGACCCGGCTTGGACGAATCGGCCTATGACGGTGATGAGTCATCCTCCGATGGGGAGTCGGATTCTAACGGCTCGTGTTTCTTCTTCTACATGGACACCTTTAGGTGAGCATGGCTCGTCGTTTTTTGTTGGTATTTCATTGATTTTCGTTTGTTTGTTGTTTTTTTGTTTTGTTTTTTGTTTGTTGTTGGTTTTTTTTGTTTTTACCTTTTTTCCTGTTTCGTCACGTACTTGATGTTTCAAAGAGACTTCCTTTGATGAAATACTACAATGCTACCTCCCTCTCCTTTCTCCCGCCCCTCTTTGTCTGTTTTCACTCCTCTCTTTCTCTCAATCTGTCAGTCTGTCTGTCTGCTTGCTTGCTTGCCTGCCTGTCTGTCTGTCAGTCTGTCTGTCTGTCTGTCTGTCTGTCTGTCTGTCTCTCTCTCTCTCTCTCTCTCTCTCTCTCTCTCTCTCTCTCTCTCTCTCTCTCTCTCTCATCTTTACACTTAACAACATTTCTGAAATACAACACGCCTGTTCATGGATTTGACACACTGAAATACGACAGGGATCAATTTCAATTATAATCCAGTGAGTCCTATCCAGATAGAGACACGGACTGAGACAAAAGATGCACGTTGCATGTTGAGGTGTAGATATAGAATCTACAATCTAGTCTTGAATCTAGATCTAGATGCACAGTAGATTTCTAGATCTAGATTAAGATATTATTCTAGATATACATGCACCTACAGATGTAGCTTGCTATACATACATACATTCATACATACACACACATGCATACATACATACTACATACATATGTATGTATATATATAAAAGTATATAATGTAAATATATATAATGCATATGTATAATCGTAGGGACAGACTACTGATCACAATATTAAAAACAAAAAGATGTAGAGATATCCAATGGTTTTGCAAATGTTTTCACATCACAATCCGTTCATTGACTAACATCAATTGTATTCTCTGTGGAACTTGTTGTTGCCTATCAAAACCCCATGATTATGGTAATTTTTACCAGAGTATTCAAAGATACTCAAAAGCATCTTCTTTTCTTTAGCATCCACCTTCTTTGCATCCATCTTCACTTTATTCCAGAATGTTAGTTAATGTTGCGCGTTTTCATTTTGGGCACCGCATTTTTCAGATTTTGTTTGTAGATTAAAAAAGAAACCCCGTTCCATGTGATAATTCTGCTATTATACATCTTTAGTTGAATTCTCCACTAGTAAGACAAAACAAAACAGTAAATTTTCGGGTTTAAACCCTTCCTCAGACAACAAGTAATAATAA
>JBBPCV010770510.1:0-10788 GCA_037974505.1 Plocamopherus tilesii
TTCTTTTACATGCGCAAAGGCACATGGGACCTCCTAGTTTATCGTCCCTCTCCGATGGGACTAGGCACTCATTTATCTTTCCTACCACAGAACAGGGAAAAACTCGGATTTTAATTCAAGCCTGCACAGCCTGGGAACGAACCCCTGACCTTTGGCTTGGTGGTCGAGTCCCCTAACCACTGAAACATCAGCGCTCCTGAAAAAATCTGCAACGTCCTGTAGATTCCACTCCTTTGAAGATGAGATGCCTTCTGGATGTGCTTCTAGATACGATGCCTTCTAGATGTGCTTCTAGATACGATGCCGTCTAGATGTGCTTCTAGATGCGATGCCTTCTAGATGGGCTTCTAGATGCGATGCCGTCTAGATGTGCTTCTAGATGCGATGCCGTCTAGATGTGCTTCTAGATGCGATGCCGTCTAGATGTGCTTCTAGATGCGATGCCTTCTAGATGTGCTTCTAGATGCGATGCCGTCTAGATGTGCTTCTAGATGCGATGCCTTCTAGATATGATCCTTCCATTTATAACTTATTATATAGTCTTGAAAAAGGACAATATGGGCCGAATAGCTCATTACGTTGTCTTTACGCTCTTTTAACTCTCCACATGACAACTTAGTCACAGAGTCTTTTATAAACATGCTGCTACAGAAGATAGAACGATCTACTTTGAAGAGATTCCCAATTAAACTGGTTGGCAAAAAGTGGATCGCAGTTACCAGGGGCAAAAGTGTTGACCACACAATCCAAACGTAGATCGTGGCCTTGAATCAGCCGCATGCTGGAATTATCCTTAAGGCCCCATCGTGATCCCTGATCCCGGGCAGTCTGGATAAAGCTCCGTGTCCTATTAGAAATGGACAATAAAACAGCATGTTTTATGTATGCATGCACTTTCCTAGTTCACTGACTTTGAAGCCTTGTTCTTTTTTCGGACGAATTTCCAGCGTCGCCTACTCTGGGCTTTCGTTCCAGGGATTATATGCCCTTTTTGGACCTCTTGATATTCCATAGTTGATGAGGGCTTTTAAACCCTTTTTGGACTCCTCTTGATATTTCACTGTTGATGAGGGCCTTTACGCTCTTTTTTACTTCTCTCGATATATCATAGTTGATGAGGGCATTTACGTCCCCTTTTGACTTTTCTATTGATATTCCATTCTTGATTAGGGCCTTTACGCCCTTTTTGGACCTCTGAACATGCAATCGTTGACGAGGGCATCCTCTTTTTGGACTTCTCTTGATATATCATTGTTGATGTATCATTCAACGCTTTGCACTGTGCCTATTTTCACACGTTGACGATCATAGTCATACTGTGAGGTATGGCAGTATATGGATAACTATTTGTTATCCACGGAACTTGGTGAAAATCAAAGCATCCTGTATTTGGCATGGTTCAGAAGATATATGTACTAATAAACTGGTCTGTTGCTCGTTTTGGTGAAGCTAACAGATGATCAGGGCTCGTTTGGTCAAGTGAAATCAGAAAGCATGAAATGCGAAGTCTTTATCCGATCAACCAGCGAATATTTTAGAAAATTCTTATTACCTAACGGGTTTGGAGATTACGTCAGTATCACCTTCAACGAGATGGATCTCGTTGCGATCGGACGGCCTGCAATCTAGTGAATCGCTTGTCTTATATCTGTACTGTAACGGTCGACTCTAATTGGGTCCGTCATGTTCACCCTTTATCATTGAGCCAGGAAGTTGACTTACTGGATTTTGCCACTCACTTGGGTCAGGGTTGCTCTGTGGCGGTTCTCCGGCTAGTTGTCCTTTTTTCGTGCTGGTGCACTCTTTCGGCGGTGCACTCTTCTTGGCACCATCTTTGTTAATTCCTATAGTTATCAATTAATACCGATTCACATCCATTCTGGTACTTTCTTATATTTATCAGTTGTGTTAGTAGTCTTCTATCTTTTACTTTTTGTTTTCTTATCTTCCAACCAAATAGGCTTTACTTAACTTAGGAAAATTGATCAAGATTCAAACGCACACTCTCTTCTTCATACTTTCATTTCTTGAATTTTACTTTCTGTGAATAAATGACTTTCAAGATGAGGTATGCCTGTGTTTGTGTAAGTTGAGTGTAGAATGTGGGTGTAGGGATAAGGGATGGGGTGGGAAATGGTTTGTATCTCAGTATAATCCAGTCCTTCTAAGGCAAGCTGAGATATTGATGGATATCCGTCGTCGGACTTGGCATGTGTGTGTATGTGTGTGTGTGTGTGTGTGTGTGTGTGTGTTAGTGTACTCTCCATAATTTGAGTATGAGTGAGAGTGTGCATGTGGGATTTGGTAGATACAACGGTCTCAGTATATTCGACACCATTTCAGGAAAGCTGGGAATCCCTATATTAAGTGGCCTCAGTATATTCCATAACCTTTCAGGGAAGCTGGGGTCCGCTGTGGATATCCCATGGGCTTAGAGTAAGAGTGAGTGTATGATTTCTGTGCGCGTATATATGTGTGTATGCATGGGGGGTACTAGCAGGTGTATGGGCGTCAGTATATTCAGCACTATCAAAGGAAAGCTGGTGTCCATTATTACGGATATCCACAGGGCTTATTTGATACCGATCTCATCTCAGTATATCGCATACCGTTTGAGGGAAGCTGAGATCTACCAAGGATATCCTTGGAGCTTAGCGGGTATCGGGGCGTGTCTTTTGTATGGATGGAACATGGCTGTCAGTGTGTTGGTCGTCGTGAACGCGTGTTAGTGGATGCGTCTCTCTTTCTCGCTTCTTCCCAGCATGTCGACGTCTTCTGACGGATATTCTGTTCTTGGAAGTTTTCACTGAACCGCCAACGACCTCTGCTCTAGTTTTCTCTACGTCTAGTTTTTGTCTATCTGCTACAGATGGAACCCTTTTTTATTCATTGCGCGTGGCATTATGGGCCAATAATTGATGTCTTCTTCTGCCTTGGGTCCAGTTCCTGATTTAGATTCAATCTTCCTTTCTAGATTATTCCAGTTCTTTCTCCCATTCTTTCTTCAGCGATCTTTGCCTACCTTCACATCCTTTTATTTTGTTGTCCGTTCTCTTTTTAAATTTTTCGAAGGTTTATATTTAGTATTTGTATGCTTCCGAAAAGCATCGCCTGTACGGCTCTTTCTCAAGTTCTGTTTAAAAGTGATGTATTCTTCTGTCCTAGCTGTCCTAGACCCAGTCCTTGACTTAGCTTACGTTCAACAATCCTTTTTTTCTTGAATATTCCAGCGCTCTCTCCAATTCTTTCTGCTATGATCCACACCGATTTTGATATCTTTTTGTTTGGTTGTTCGTTCTCTTAATTTTCCCCTAAAGATTCTAATTAGTATATTGTTATGAAAATTTTCATCCGTCGGGCTCTTTCTCAAATACTGTTTGATTCACTCATTGTGTGTCGTAGTGGCTTAGTCGATGACCACTGGCTGACGACCCGATTTCCCAGGTTCGAATCCCGGTGACGGTTTGAGTTCTTGAGAACAAATCTCGAGACACATTTTCTCACCCTACTCAGGTCACAGGCAGTGGGAGATCTCCTCAGTGTGCAAGAGTGAATCGCCTGTAAAATGAATGCCGCTATGTTTGCACATCGGTGTGTTGACACGGTTTCTGGATAATTGTAAGGACGTCACGTTGTATTTTATGTCACGGATTCTTGTGAACAAAGGTGCAGAGAGACAGGGGACTCAAAGGTATACATCTACATTTCATGTCCCAGAGACAATTCGCCCGTTCATATTGTGCCTTATTTACCCAGAGGTTGACTTCTACATTCTATGTCCCAGAGACGATTCATCAATCCATGTTCATAATGAAGACACAATGTGTCTTATTGAGCACAAAGGTATAGTTCTTTATTCTATGTCCCAGAGACAATTCATCAGTCCATGTTTACAATGAAGACACATTTTGTCTTTTGTCTCTGAGACAATTCACCAATTCATGTTTCAATTAAGACACGTTGTGTCTCAGACACGTTGTGTCTTATTGAATACAGAGTTATGCATCTACATTCCATGTCCCAGAGACAATTCACCAGTCCATGTTTACAATGAAGACACATAGTGTCTTATTTAACAAAGACGTGTACTTCAACATTCCATGTCCAAGAGGCAATGCATCAGATCATGTTTATAATGAAGACACTTAGTGTCTTTTTTAACAAAGACGTATACTTCAACATTACATGTCCCAGAGACAATGCATCAGATCATGTTTACAGTGAAGACACATAGTGTCTTATTTAACAAAGACGTTTATTTCAACATTCCATGTCCCAGAGACAATGCATCAGATCATGTTTATAATGAAGACACTTAGTGTCTTATTTAACAAAGACGTTTACTTCAACATTCCATGTCCCAGAGACAATGCATCAGATCATGTTTATAATGAAGACACTTAGTGTCTTATTTAACACTGGGGTATACTTCTACAGTCCTTGTCCCATAGACAATGCATCAGATCATGTTTATAATGAAGACACTCAGTGTCTTATTTAACAAAGACGTATACTTCTACATTCCTTGTCCCAGAGACAATTCATCAAATTCTTCTTCTTTTGGTAGTTTAAGTGTCGACCAAGGACTTCCAATCATCTCTGTTATCAGTTCTCCTGAGAATTTCCCACTTTCGAAGTGCCTTTGCATGATATGTACATCAGATTACGTTTAGGAATTAGTCATCTTGTTGCATTGTATTAAACATAAAGACGATGCACATCTAAAACCTTTTTATGTCTGAAAAACAGAAAAACAAAGGTGTCGGCAAAAGCTGAATTGAAAAGGTTGGAAGGGGAACCGAGCTGTCCCCGAAAGAGCACTTACGGCATCTGTGTCACATGCGTAATATATCTTACGACGCCAGATCCCCATCCGTATCAGGGATGGCGGTAACTTTGAAGTATGAGGAAGGCTTCACAGTCCAACTGGTACTGGTGTAGAGGCCAGACTGATACTGGGTTTTCGTTTGGTTTTGTTTTTAGTTGAGGTTGTTTTGTTTTGTTTTCTTTTTGCAGGGAGGAAGGGGAGGCGAATCATTGTTTTGCTTTGTTTTCGGGTTTGCTTAATCCCACCATCTTAATCCTTGGACGGCAGGAGCACGTTCTTAATCGTATCGGAGATGTTCCTCTCTGGACTAGGACCGGAGGCTCCGAGGAAATGTTGGCAGGATGCGCGTTGAAGGTCCCTCGATGCTTTTGAGGGACGTGCCGGCAAACTGAAGGCCTGCCAAAAACTCGAAACGATCGATAATGTTGGAAAGAGAATCGCGGGTGCCATCGGAGGTCAAGTCTATGTGTGTCATAATTCCACGCCATTCTTGCTCACTTACTTACTTTACTTTTTTCCGCCCGCTCGTACCGATGGGCGTCGTGGGGAGGTGCAGTCGTCTGTTGGCAACAATGCTTGAGGCCCCGAGGAGGGGCGTCTTGAAGGCCCGTAGGGTGTCTGCTACAGAGTCACTCCACCATTTCCTAGGTCTACCTCTGGTCTTCCAGCTAGAGTGTTTTTGTTGTTTTTTGTTGTTTGCCGGGAAAGCTGGTTGGTCGGGCGGCATTCTGAGGAGGTGCCCAAAACACTTGATCTGTTGGTGATCTATGTGGTGTATGACTGGTGTGTTTTTACAATACATTATTGTACCTCTAATCACCTGACTTGTGATCACTATCTTGTTTGGCCTCGGCTTTCATAAGGCATCTCTTCTCATGTGTAACCAGAATCGGTCCGAGGGGCCATGTCTGGCACAGGTAGGTCAGGTTTGTCTTGGTGCTAATGTAAGTGCTGGGGTGTTTCAGGAGAGGGACAGGGTGATAGCTTACTGTGTTTCCCTTTTTGTCCCTGTCTAGAGCGAGCACCGTCTTTAGTGAATAGTATGCTGCCCAAGCATTTTAATTTTCACACCTAGTTTATTTGTGAATCGTCAATATTGATGTTAACTTCTATTGATGTTCAATTTCTCCGGTTTCCTGTTGACGGTCATGGCCTTGGTTTGTTGGTACTTATTTTCATACCACACTTTCCATACTTCACTAAGAATATTAGCCCAGGCGTAGCGCTGCCATTGCTAAACGATCGTCGACATTGATGTAAAAGGCCTACATTTTCATACCACATCTTTCGCAGCTGGCGTTTAACTCATCTGTATGTTCTTGAAGCTGAGTTTTGTATTGATTGATGATTGATTGAACGTCAGCAACAACCTTTGGGTCTGTGTTAGCTTCTCTTGTAATCTGCTCCAAATAAATGAAAAAAGAGCAGAAGTGAGAGCACAGCCCTGTCTGTCCCCAAATATTATTGAGAATCGTCCCGTTGTTTCATTGGTGGCACTCTTTCTATTGGCGCGAATCGCTCTTGCGTTGTGTAAAAAGCTGTTTTTAAATTTTAAGTGATCCTGTCAAAATGCTCGTGTGTTCAGTTCCCGAGGGCGGATAGCTCAGTAGTCATTGCACTGGACCACCAAGCCAAAGCTCTTGACTTCTTTCACGGCCTTGCTGGCTTGCATTTGAAATCTGAGTTTTACGTGTCTTTCCGCCTCTTCGGCCTGAGGTAGGCAGGATAAATGAGTGCCATGTCCCATCGGAGATGAATGACACACAACAAGGCTCCAAGAGCCTTTGCGCCTGTAAAAGAGCCTTCGCGCCTGTAAAAGAGCCTTCGGTGGTTAAAATTGAAAAATCGAGCTCCTACAGTAAGGCCCACCAATTTCATACGACCTCTTGTGCCTCAGACTTGTTGATCTGCCCATGACTCTGAATTCAGGTAGAAGACGCAATAGATCAGAGGTGAAGGAAGCGTGGCTGGTAGTCATCCATACTTCTCTGAGAATACTCTCCAAGGCGCAATAACGATCGTGAACATTGAAACAAAGGGCCAATAAGAGTTATCGTTCGTGCCTGCATAGCGTATGATGCCGTCTTGTCTTATTTTGTGTTGGATACGGCGCCATTGTCTTTATTGAGATCTTTAATGGGAAGGGCGGCACCCTGTGTTATCGGACTGTGTGCACAGCGCAGTGACCCATTGGTCCTTGTCTGTCTACCTATTGTTCACTTCGGCAGTGTCAAATTATGGGCATAAGACTCCAATTTCACCCCCCCCCCCCACACACACACACTAATTTTGTGGGGGTTTTTGGGTTGGTTTTTTGTTGGGGGTTTTTTGTTTTGTTTTTTTGTTTTTTGTTTTTTTTGTTTTTTGTTTTTTTGTTTCGTTTTGTTATTTGCGGGTTTTTCGTGTTTTCTTTTTGATTTAGTTTTTGTTTTAGTTTCGTGTATGTATACGTGTTTGATTTGTTTTGTTTTGTTTGGGTTTTAGGTGGTGTTTTTTGTTTTTGTTGTGTATTTTTGTTTTTTGTTGGGTTTTTGTTTGTTTGTTTATTGTTTGTATTTTGTTCTGAAGATTTGGACCCTTTGACGGTGACAGAACTTATTAGGAGTGTTCGTATCAAGACTATGGCCCGAGGCTCTCTTTTGTTATTGTTTTGGGTTGCTGTTGGGCAACACGGGGGATAACCAGTATAGGACGCAGCTTGCATGAAGGAAGGGGAACGAACTTGATGCTCATTGAATCAACACTCAGAACACATCATAAGAGTACCGCTTTCACCAAGGTAGTCAACCATGAATGTACTCCGAAGGTTACAAAATAACATTGTTGTCTCCCTTGTCTGTAAATAGCGTCTTCGCGGTCACCGGAGGAGATCCTCATCTTCGGCCAGTTCTTAAGTGACATGACACATCTTCTCATGTTGATTTATTTATCTTGCTCACTCATTCAGCCCCTTTGCCGTTGAGTGGTTGGGATGTTGATGGTCCTGTATCGGTCTGTGTGCTCCGCTAGTCTCCGGGTCTCGGAGAGGTGCGGCTTCGTCAATTGTTTTGATGGTATCGCTCCAGTGGGTTTTTTTTTTAACTCTTTCCGTGCCAATCGATGGTATATCGTCAAGAACACGCTTTAAATATTTGACTGCCATAAGCTCATAGTACGCACGATTCTGCTTTAACTCTTGACTTCAATTTGCCTATATATCGGGATGAACACGAACGCATATTAACCCTTTCAGTACCAAAGGCCAATGCATAACCAACAAATCAACCAATCAATCAATCGATCAATCAATCTCCATTCCTTTGGAAAATACATTAAAAGAGCATGTCGCTAATGGGAACACATTCATACATGATTTTATCATAAAGTTTGAGGTCGTCTTGAATATTTTCTTTTTTCTTTTCGGTTTGTCCTAAAGGCTAAAGTTGATCGAGTTCGCCCATACCCCTCTCTCGTAACTGTTGTCCCGCCCCTTTCTCCTTGCCGTGCAACCAAATTATATTAGTCACGTTGATCATCCTGTCTATTAATGAATTATGACTCACTTTTTCTCTTGTGTTCATGTTCCTTCCCCAGCGTCAGACAAGCAACAGTTGTATGCGGTGATTCCCCTTTCAATCTGCCCACCACCTTAAGCCTGGCTCAGGTCTAAATAAAAAACGCGGAAGGTCGCCGAAAGACGCTCCGGTGTTCTAGATCTAGAACGCTCCGGTGTTCTAGATCTAGATCCAGACCTATTTATTTTAGATCTGCAAAGATATTTTATGACGATATTCTCTACATTTACAATGATCGCATTAATTATAATATGATATATTATATAATAATCATAATAATTATAATTATGATACAATTAAGCCTGTATTTAAAATGTAAATTAGATATCTAGGTTTGTTGGTGACTAATATGGGCAAGGGTGATTTTCCCACCCACTCGAACTGCTCCGGAGTCAATGCTGTAGGTTAAAGGGAAGATGGGTAGGGAAGACGTTAGATCTACCTTCAGTTTCTGTGAGAAAAAAATAAGAAAACAACAAAACAATAAAAAAAACAACACCCCCCCAAAAAAAAAACCCAACAACAAACAAAACAAAAACAAAACAAAAACAAAACAATACAAACAAACAAACTCCAAAATAATAAGAAGCAACAAACACCCACAACAAAAACGAAACAGAGCAGAAAGCAAAAACTAAAACCAAACAAAAAACAAAAACAAACAAATACAAAACAAAACAAAAATAAACTAAAAAAAAGAAATAATGCTACAAAAACATCAAAAACAAAACAAACCTCCTTCCCGCAACCCCCCCCCCCCAAAAGAAAGAAAAAAAGAAAAAGAAAACCAAAACAAACAAAAGCAAACAAACCAAAAGACAACAACAACAAGCCTCCCTCCCTCCCCCCTCCCCACACCTCATCACCCCCGCCCCCTCTAAAAAAAAAAACCCAGAAAAAAACCACCAAAAAAAACAACTGTATACAACGAGTTGTGCCTTGTTCTATTAGAGAGGTTGTGAAATACGACGCTCGACGACAACGTGGGAAAGAGCACGAGAACAAGAGCGAAAACCGTAATCCAAAGTCAATGTTGCTGGCAAGTGCCAAGTCATTCGAGCCCCTGCGATTACGAAAGCTGTGGTCTATAGTAATGCTGTCACGTCAATTTGATAGCACTAACTCTGAATTACAGCTGTCGTTCTCGTGCTTCTCGTTGTTTCGCGACCTCTCTGTTATTTCCCATAAACCGCATAATATACTGTTCCTCTGCTGGTTTTTGCCTCAAAATTTTGCTCTACCCGCAGATAACAGGACGAGCCTTGCCAACGTCGTTGAGAGAATCACTTCAACTACAACAGTCATTAAGGTGAACTTCGCTTCTGTAAATAAGGGATGATATTTTTATGCATAATTTGCTGTTAAAATTGTAAATAAAAAGGGGGAAAGACCGAGAGAATATAGAGTTCTGATTTAAAGCTTAATCCGTAGCCAACAAACGTAAAATGCGGGTTTTATGGCAATGTACCACTTGATTTACCGCCATTATGTCAAACTTAAATCTTTTGTCGTTGTTCAACTATTAGCATTTTATTATTATTATTATTATTATTATTATTATTAATTATTATTATTATTATTATCATTATTATTATTATTATCATTATCGTTATTATTATTATTATTATTATCCTAACGTTGGCGTCGTCTTCCTTGTTGTCGTTGTTGCTGTTGTTGTCGTTGTTGCTGTTGTTGTAATTATAAATTACCTTACCTTACCGTTCCAGCGTATCCATTGGATCCCCTTTGGACGTTGCTGCCCAGACACACGATCTATACTCTTTCCTATACAACGTAGCACCTCCCACCTTCGTCATGTTCATTCTTTGCCAACATTTTATGTCATCCTTCCACTGTCTTCTCGGTCTCCATCTCGTTCTCCTCCCCTCAACCTTTCCCTCTAGGATGTTGTGTTCTAGACTGTCATGCCTTTTGATAGATCGAAAAATGTTAATTTTTGTTTTTTGATGCAATTCAATAGGGTGTTGGGTTTAACGTTGACGTTCTTTCTAATTGTTTCATTTTTATTCAAAATGATTTACATTCTCTACGGTTTCGTTGTAAATGATGATGTTGGTCTTAGATTTGCATTTATCACTATCCATTAATTTTGTTTTCTTGATGTTAAGCATTAGGTTTTTGATCTCACTATGTCTTTTTATAGCTTGTACGAGATTCCTTAGTCAATCTGTTGTTGTAGATAGGAGAGCGGTGTCGTCCGCATATCTTAAATGTCTTATTTTGTAACCATTTATGATGATCTCGTCGAAATGTTTATTTCTGCAATCTTCTCCTACGTTTATCATCATGCCTACTGTGTATATTTACTAAACATATGGGATTTGGGGGGGGGGGGGGGGGGGTACTGCAACTCTGTCCACCTCCCTTTCCCACTCCAAATAATTT
>JBBPCV010770621.1:0-10779 GCA_037974505.1 Plocamopherus tilesii
CCGAGACACAGCGTCCCTTTCGGGATGACCTTCAACTTATCCATCGATTGTTTCTGATCTGGAACATTTCCTACTACTTCCTGGCGCAATTGCTGAATCGAAAGAAATCAGAGAATCCTAAAGAGGAAGATGATGAATGAAAATTGATTGTAGTAAACAACTAAATGTTAAAGATTATACAAAATCACTTTACCGAAAAATTCCATAATGAAACGACAGATGAAATACCACCATTCCGTGGCCAACCAAAACCACTAAGCAAACCCATCAGTGTCAAAGTAATCAGAGAAGGTCCTAAAAGTCTCAAGAATGGAAAGACTTCCGGAGAAGATGAAATCCACTCAAAACTCCTTAAAATGGAACAGAGCTTATGGATAGCTAAATAGCGGAAGTCTTAAATAAAATAAAAAAAAGATTATGCAGACTTGGATGTAAACGGAGGCCTCCTAATTCCGTCATCTTTTCTCAACCGTACATTGCTGATTTGATACAAGGTTTGAGAAAAAAAGCAAAATGTCACAGCAGATGGGTCAACTTGAATAGAAAACATCAAAACGAGTATTGACCAGCACAATTTATAATAGCAATAAAATATAACAGTATTGCATTGGGTCTAACATAATAGCAACGGTAAAAGGTCAAACTGAATATTTAAGGCAGCTACTGGAATGTAATAAAATAAAACAGAGACTTTGACTTGAAAATATTTTGTCAGCCCGCTATTGGCTCTCTGCTTACAGTTAATTCCTTAATTATTTTTTTTAGATACTTAACTGCCATTTATTTGGCTCGAAATGTAAACTTTTTTTTTTTTTTTTTTTGGTTAGGTTTGGATCAAAAATAGTGCTATTTTCTCGTACCTTTGCTTTTTTCCTTTACATTATCTAAGCGACCTGTTTATTAAGACCTGAAGAGACTTAACAACAATGCAATTCAAATAACATCAAGAACAGTTCTCGGAAGACTAAGAGACCGCGCACAGAACAGACAAAATTGGACAACGTTTACAACAAGGATAAGGAGATCTGCCGAAGCTACGAGATCAGGCGACCCCACCAGCGGAGGGTTCTCAGTCAGTAAGTCAAAGATATTGACAGACTGTATCATATAGGCCTCAGTAAGTCAAAGATACTGAGAGACTATATAATATAGGCTTCAGTAAGTCAGAGATATTGAGAGACTATATAAAATAGGCTTCGCAGTCCTATAATAGACGCTTGACCTAAACTGTGTGCAACAATGCCAATTCTTCAATATTTCCTTTTTATGTCCGTCACTCTGTTCCAGGTGTCTCTATCTTGTACTAGGATCTTTAATTCCTGGAGGTCTCTTGTCGATTTGAGGCCTGATGGTATTGTGAGGTGTACCTTCATGTGAGTGACTTAGTGTTTTGTTTCTTCTACGTGCTTCATGTAATGCCTGCTACCTTGGTTTAACGTTGTTGGCAATGATGTCGATGTTCTTCCTTGGAATTTCGGTCCATCTTAAAAATATTCACCAATTGGTGTCTGGGCCGGAATTGTATCATCTCTTCTAAGGATGTGTCCAAACAGTCTCCATCTCTGTTCTCTGATTCATAGATATAGTGGTTTAACTTTGCAACGCTTATATATATATAATATATACATATATATATAGAGATATTTTTTTATTTTTTTAATTATTTTTTTTTTTATTTTTATTTTTTCTAAAAAAATATATTATATATCTGTGTTGGTGATTTTTTCAATCCAATGTATGTCGACGATATTTCTTAGATGCTTTCTGTGCATCGTGTCTAAACTATCCAGATTTTACTGGTAAGTCCCCAAGTCCCCAAGTCCCCAAGTCTCCAAGTCCCCAAGTCCCCAAGTCCCCAAGTCCCCAAGTCCCCAAGTTCCACAGTTGTAAAGTAAAACTGGTGTGACAAGTGCTTCGTAGAGTGTAATTCGTGTTTTTTCTCTCTGATTATTTATGGAATATATTTTGAGCAGCTATTTTTCTTTTCTTGATATCTTCGTTTTCATTTATAAAGCTCCTTAACTTTCTACCTTTTGTCCACTCTTTTATAGTATGTGGTCCAATTGCTGTCATTTCTGTTTTTGTTTCATTGACTTTAAGATTCCATTGCTTTAAAGTGTTAGATATTATTGGGATGTAACTTAGAGCCTCTTCTTGTGTATCAAAAATTAAGTCAACATCGTCTGCAAATATAGCGTTCTCCTTGTTAGTCAAAGTAAAAGATGAAATAGATTTTACTTTGAAGCACGTCGTATTGTGTACCAGGTCTTTGGTTTTTGTATCGTGTACCAGGTCTTTGGTTTGTCTGGCATCATCCCACTACACGTACAACGTGGCAAACACACCAACACATCAATGCATGGATTGTTGTACCCTTCTCATAGCGGCTTGGAAAACAATGCCAGGCATTTAGCCATTGATCGACGCTCTTCAAACGACGGCAAAATTGTATTTGACATTTTGTTTTGGGTGGCTTTTGAAAGCATTTTTGTACTGTATGTGGTAAAATCGGTTAGTTGTTGGTATGATGTATGGTTTGGGTTGTTGGTGGTATGGTGTGTGTGTGCGTGTGTGTGTGTGTGTGTGTTTTGGGTTACTGTTGGTATGGTGTGTTTATTGGTTGTTGTTGGTGTTATGGTATTAGACATAAACAGCAATTACGCAGTTACGTCCCTGCAGTATTATTTAATAATAATTTAATTGTTGTTATTTCCCTTTGCAATGTGATATAATATTTTATGTCATATACATCTATGTAACCATTCGTTACTTTAAGTTCCATTTGTAATGGAAATGTTAAGTCAATAACTCTTGTAATCTCTATGTGCTCGGAGGAGCAATTTATGTCTCTGCGATTAGTATACAGTTTAATACAACATTGTATGCAATTTAATAACACCTTTTGATAAAGATACCCGATGATGTATATATTGTAAATTGTTCTCAATAAAACTTGTCTCGGAAACACACACCTGGGTTTCTGTCTTTGTTATTACTTTTGCCCCCGTGCAAAACATAACATTGGCGACGAGGTGCTGTGTGATTTCTTCCCTCATGAAATCAACTACATGAAATCATTTACATGAAATCAATCACAGTCCGTTGTGGACTATCAAGAACCTGCCAAGCCCAAGCCAGCCTTGCGAAGAGGAGGAAACCCTGCCTAGCCAAGCCAGCCTTGCGAAGAGGAGGAAACCCTGCCTAGCCAAGCCAGCCTTGCGAAGAGGAGGGAACCCTGCCAAGCCAGCCTTGCGAAGAGGAGGAAAACCTGCCCTGCCAAGCCAGCCTTGCGAAGAGGAGGAAACCCTGCCTAGCCCAACCCTGCCCTGCTGCTCACTGCTACTACTAGCAGTGCTAGCCTTGCGAAGAGGAGGAAAGCTTGCCCGGCCTGACCCTACACGGCCCAACCCTGCCTGCTGCTACTGCTAGCTAGTGTCAACTACATTGTAGTGCTAGCCTAGCTAAAGGAGCCTACCTACCGACGGTGTGTGTGCCGAAGCCTACCTACCGACGGCGTGTGTGTGACGGAGCCTACCTACCGATGGTGTGTGTGACGGAGCCTGCCTACCTACCGACGGTGTGTGTGTGACGGAGCCTACTTACCGACGGTGTGTGTGTGACGGAGCCTACTTACCGACGGTGTGTGACGGAGACCACCTACCGACGGTGTGTGGCGGAGACCCCCCTGCCGGACGGTGTGTGGCGGAGACCCCCTGCCGGACGGTGTAAGCCGGAGACCCCCTGCCGGACGGTGTGTGACGGAGACCCCTGCCGACGGTGTGACGAGGAGCCCTCCTGCCGACGGTGTGTGACGAGGAGCTCTCCTGCCGACGGTGTGTGACGAGGAGCCCTCCTGCCGACGGTGTGTGACGAGGAGCCCTCCGGCCGACGGTGTGTGACGAGGAGCCCTCCGGCCGACGGTGTGTGACGCAGACCCCTGCCGACTGCGTGTGACGATCAGCCCTTTCCTGCCGACGGTGTGTGTGACCTGCAGCTTCTACTCCTACTTCTACCTACCGACGGTGTGTGACGAAGTGGAAGACCTGTGGCACCATGGCAGCACGAACAAATGAAGAACTGATCAGGCTGCTGCGTGAACAACTCACTCAGCAGCAACAGCAGATGGAGATGCAACGTCAACAGACTGAGACCCTTTTGGCTTTGGTAACGGAGAGATCGAAAACAGCCGTGACCAACACCAAGTTCTGCGAGTTCGATCCCAGCTCAGAGCTGTGGACGGACTATTGGTCACGGTATCTCACGTTCACCAAGGCCAACTCCATCCCTGCTGACAAGATGGCTGAGATTTTCCTGACCAACCAATCCAGCGCCATCTTCAAGCTCCTGAGCAATATAGCAGCTCAACAAGACCCTCCTAGAGACGTCAACAGCCTGACAATGGAGGAAATCCAGCTCCACATGGCCGACCACTACAACCCTAAGCGATTTGTGGTCAGGGAACGATACAGATTCTGGACCAGGACAGAGAGACGACCTGGTGAAAACGTCCACGAGCTAGCCGCAAGAATCAGACAAGAGGCGGCAACCTGCGACTTCTCGTCTATTAAGGACCCCTTAGACGAGGCCATGAGGACCCGGTTCGTGTGCTCAATCAATAACGAAGCTACCATCAAAGCTTTGTTTAAAACTAAAGACGACGAGCTCACGTTCAACCGGGCCATAGAGATCGCTGCAGAAGTAGAAGAAGCTGCAAAAGTGGCCAAGGAGACTGTTGGATCTGCGGAAACCGACGTATTCAAGCTGGGCCGCAGACCAAAGAAATCGCCTGGTTTCAACAAGCCTGTCACCATTACCAGTCCTGCCAAGTTTAAGCCACGTAATGACAGGAATGCGCAAGCGAGCCGCCAGCAGAAACCAGATCGACAGTGCTACCGTTGTAATGGACCACACAACAAGGATGCCTGTCGTTTTAAAGAGGCGACGTGTGACTTCTGCGGCATAAAAGGTCACATCAAGGTAGCCTGCCGAAAGAAACGACAACCTGTGAAACTCGTGGCGAGGGTGAAATGGAATTCAGCACGCCCATTGGCCCAGACGTGCTACCTGAATGGAGTCCCAGTCAAGTTTGAGGTGGACACTGGCTCTAGGGACAACTTCATATCCCTGAAGACATGGGAGCGGCTCAATCGGCCAAGTATGTCGCCATCAACATGCCGATACAGATGCGCCTCAAATAAAGACCTGCCTGTGATGGGTGTAGTCAGCCTATCCACCTCAGTCTCGGCGACATCCGGACACACCAGACAGCAGATGTTCGCTGTGACGAAGCTAAATCTCGATCTCCTTGGACGGTCATCAATCAGAGACCTGGGTTTATCAGTGGACAAGCTGATAAACAACAGCGGCAGCACTGTCCACAAAGTTGACGAGGCCAAGCCAGACCTGACCTTACAAAAGGCCTGCAAGCAGCTCTGTTCCGAGTTTCCAGACCTTTTCAAACCGGAACTAGGAACACTCAAAGATTTTGAGCTGGAGGTGAAGTTCAAGCCTGAAAGCACTCCAGTGTTCCACAAGCCTCGTCCAGTGCCAATCGCCCTCCAGGAAGATCTCGAACAAGCACTACAAGCTGGCATCAACAAATGCATCTGGCAGAAGACCCAATTCAACCCATACGGCACTCCAGTGGTACCTATCAAGAAGAAGATTCCCCATGGTCAAAACAGACCAAACCTCAGGGTCTGTGGAGATTACTCAGTGACGGTCAATCCTCAGTTGGAGCCACATCGTCATCCGATGCCATCACCCGAGGACCTGATGAGAAAGCTGGGGCGTGGTCATGGTTTTACCAAAATCGACCTGGCCGACGCCTACAACCAGATTCGCCTTGGCCCAGAGTCACAGAAGAAACTGGCACTCAGCACTCATAAGGGAGTTCTCCTACAAAAGAGACTACCTTTTGGCATTACCTCAGCTCCCGGATACTTCCAAGAAATCATGGACCGTCTCACACAGGACCTGCCCGGTGTTGCTGTCTACTTAGATGACATCCTAGTCAGCGGAGACTCAGCGGAGCAACACCTCAGCAACCTCAGAGGTCTCTTACAAAGACTCCAAGAGAAAGGCCTTAGGTGCAAGATGCAAAAGTGCGCTTTTGCTCAGCCACGTGTGGAGTACTTGGGCCATTACCTGTCCAGACAAGGCATATCGAAAGGTCCAAAAGCAGACGCCATCCAAAGCATGCCTGCACCTTCGAATGTATCCGGCCTAAGATCCTTCCTTGGACAAGTGCAGTTCTATGGCAAGTTCCTGCCCAACATTTCAACAACGCTGGAGCCCTTGTACAGACTCACCAAGAAAGAAGTTACCTGGCAGTGGGGAGCCAAGGAACAGACTGCCTTCCAGCGAACCAAGGATCTGCTTGCTTCAGACACAGTTCTTGCTCACTTTGACACATCTCTCGAAGTGGGAATATCATGCGACGCATCAGATGTTGGCATAGGAGCTGTCCTGTTCCACAGATACGCTGATGGCAGTGAACGTCCCATCGCAAACGCCTCCAAGACGATGTCATCATGCCAAAGAAAGTACAGCCAAATACAGAAGGAAGCTCTGGCCATCATCTTCGCCCTCAGCAAGTTCCATCAGTTCTTGTATGGCCGAAAATTCATACTGGTTACAGACCACAAGCCGCTGATCGCACTTTTCGGCCCGACAAAACCGATTCCTGCCCTGGCCGCAAACCGATTAGCGAGATGGGCACTCACCTTGAGCCAGTATGACTACACTATCGAGTACAGAAAAACGTCCAGCCATGGAAATGCCGATGCGTTGAGCCGTCTACCATCCGGGCCGGACGCAACCTTCGACAAGAAAGAGGCTGGGGCGGACTCATCCACAATCTGTACCATTCGGATGATATCGCCGACCGACCCTGAAGCTTTGGTAAAAGAGACCAAGGCTGACCCCGTCCTATCAACAGTCATGGGATTCATTCAACGAGGATGGCCGAAGAAGGAGTCTTCTAAAAGTCAGGAAGCGTGGTCAACCCTGGCATTCCACAACATCAAAGATGCTCTGACGTTATCGCACGGCTGCCTGTTCTATGGTACGCGTGTGGTAATACCCAAGAGCATTCAACCAAGTATCCTCAACGTGCTGCACTTGGGTCACTTCGGCATGCAGCGGATGAAGCAGTTGGCCAGAACCGCCGTCTACTGGCCAGGCATCGACGCAGACATCGTGAACGCCACCAGAGGATGTGTCTCCTGCGCCGAACACCAGAACATGCCTCCCAAGCAGCCCGTCCATCCATGGATTACGCCCGACAGACCATGGGAGCGTGTGCACATCGACCATGCTGTCAACTTTAAGGGACACAACTGGCTTGTTATGGTGGATGCTTTCTCAAAGTACCCGTGCATTCACCAGATGTCCACGATAACAACGAAGGCGACCATCCGCAAACTGGACGAGGATTTTGCACATTTCGGATATCCCCACACTATCGTTTCCGACAATGCACAGTGTTTCTCGTCCGCCGAGTTCGCCCAATTCTGCAAGGACCGTGGCATTCGGCACTTACAAGGTGCCCCGTATCACCCGGAAACCAACGGAGCAGCGGAGAGACTGGTACAGAGTTTCAAGAAATCTGTCAACAAATCCAGCCTCCATCCGGCAGATGCACTACAGGAGTTCTTGATACAATACAGAAGAACACCACTACTGAACGGCTCCAGTCCCAGCGAACTCCTCAACGGTCGTCAGATTAGAGCGAGAATAGACATTGTTCTCCCTAATCAGACGAAACACGTCCTTGGTCAGCCAACAAGCAAATTCAAACCAAAGAGTCCGTGCTACGCCCTGTCTTTTCGAAGGGGGCGTAAGGACAAGTGGTTACCTGCCACAGTTGTGTCAGCCATCGGAAGTCGATTATTCGACGTCAAGGTCTTGCCAGACGGACCTACCTGGCGGCGTCACGCTGATCAGCTTCGTCCACGCCACAATGGACTATCCGCCAGGAACTGTCAATAGTCAATAGTGTTAGTGTTATGCTACAGTGTGCAGAGACTGTTTTCGTGGATTATTTTGGTGTTACTTGATTCTGTGGATTACAAGTGCGGAAACAGAGACTGTTTGCCAGTTGCTACCGACCAGCTCGGGTTTCACAGGGAAATTATACTGTGACATTTTTCTAGCCTTTAATTCAATAATTTTCAGGCTAGAAGGGGAGGTGTTATGGTACTATACCAGCAATTACGCAGTTACGTCCCTGCAATGTTATTTAAGTAATTGTTATTTCCCTTTGCAATGTGATATGATATTTTATGTCATATACATCTATTATCTATGTAACCAATTGTTACTGCTAGTTCCATTTGTAATGGAAAGGTTAACTACCTAACTCTTATAATCTCTATTTGCTGTGAGAAGCAATTTATGTCTCTGCGATTAATATATATAACACTGTATGCAATTTAACAACACCGTTTGATATTGATACCTAATGATGTATATATTGTACACAGTTTTCAATACAACTTGTCTCGGAAACACACACCTGGGTTTCTGTCTTTGTTATTACATTTGCCCCCGCGCATTTGTTTTATGATGGTATTGTTTTATGATGGTGTTGTTTTTTTTTCTTTTTTTGAAACCCTTTACCCCTAAATGCATAAAGTAGTCGTTATTTCTCTACCTCGTTGTGAAGATAAATAGATACTTTTACTTGGGATAGTCGTTTCTTTCATCATACACTCTCTCCGTCTATCTGATATGTCTGTCTGACTCTATCTTTCTATCTTTCTGTCTATCTGTCTGTCTGTCTGTTTGTCTGTCTGTCTCTCTCTCATTCTCTCTCCCATATAGACAAAAAAAGAAAAGAAAAGAAAGAAAGAGAAGTGAAATTGAGAGGGAGAAACAGGAACGAGGATAAGAGAAAGGAGGAAGGACGATGTAGAAGGACAGAAAAAAAAAAAAGAAGGTGGGAGAAGACAAAGAGGAGAAAAGTGGAAAAAAAGGATTAAAAAACGTAAGTCTACTCTTTAAGGAGTTCTAATGCTTTGTCCCACCAAGGCATCGCCACCGATTGGTGTATATATAAAATAAAAGATCTAGATCTATCCTAGATTTACCCAATTAAGATCGCCGCCAGCCCTACCTCAGGAGTAAGATTGCTAGCACGTTATCAATTCGGCGGATGTTGAGGGAAACATGCCGAAAACATAATACCGAGAATTACACGAAAATAACAATTCTGATAACGATTGCGGCAACGAGGCCTTAAATAAATAAAAAAAAAAAAAAAAGGTAGAAGGTGAATTAAGAGAAATGTAAAATTACATTTCCTGTGCGAGTGAGTGAATGGGCGAATGAACAAGCAGTGATGACGTCCGTCCTTCTCTTGCCAAGAAGACATTGACGTCTGAACTCAGGGGTTGGGGTTGAATGTGGAGGCGGCTGTTGACGTCGATTTAAACGATATGAAGTTGTATGTTGCAGTGTGAGCAGTACAATTATATGCTCGCGGTTGGGCCGATCGAACGGAGGGGCAGAGGTCACACCATCCTTCTATCCCTGACTCTTGCGTCTCTCATCTTGGCCACTGATGGTCGTGGTTGTAGTCGTGGTCATGGTCGTGATGATGGTAATGGTAGTGGTCATGGTCATGATGATGATAATGGTAGTGGTCATGGTCATGATGGTGGGAATGGTAGTGGTCATGGTCGTGATGGTGGTAATGGTAGTGGTCATGGTCGTGATGGTGGTAATGGTAGTGGTCATGGTCGTGGTCATCGTGGTGGTAATGGTCATGGTCGTGATGGTGGTCATGGTTGTGGTGGTGGTCACAGTGATGGTAGTGGTCATGGTAGTGATCATGGTCATGGTAGTGGTCATGGTGGTGGTCATGGTAGTGGTGGTGGTCATGGTCGTGGCGGTTGTCAAGGTCATGGTAGTGGTCATAGTCATGGTAGTGGTCATGATCGTGGTGGTGGTCATGATCGTGGCGGTGGTAATAGTCATGGTAGTGGTGGTGGTCATGATCGTGGCGGTGGTCATGGTAGTGGTGGTGATCATAGTCGTGATGGTGGTCATGGTAGTAATCATGGTCGTGGTAGTGGTCATGGTCGTGGTAGTGGTCATGGTCATGGTAGTGATCATGGTCATGGTAGTGGTCATGGTCGTGGTAGTGGTCATGGTAGTGGTCATGGTCGTGGTAGTGGTCATGGTCGTGGTAGTGGTCATGGTCGTGGTAGTGGTCATGGTAGTGATCATGATCATGGTAGTGGTCATGGTCGCGGTCATAGTCATGGTGGTGGTCACGGTAGTGATCATGGTCATGGTAGTGGTCATGGTCGTGGTTGTGGTCATGGTAGTGATCATGGTCATGGTAGTGATCATTGTCTTGGTCATGGTCATGGTCATGCTCGTGGTCATGCTCGTGGTCATGGTCTTGGTCATGGTCTTGGTCATGGTCATGGTCATGGTTATGGTCGTGGTTATGGTAGTGGTCATGGTGGTGGTCATGGTAGTGGTCATGGCGGTAATGGTCATGGTCATGGTCGTGGTTATAGGCGTGGTCATGATCGTGATTATGGTCGTGATTATGGTCGTGATTATGGTCATGGTCGTGATTATGGTCATAGTAGTGGTCATGTTCATGGTAGTGGTCGTGGTTTCGGTGGTGGTCATGGTTGTGGTCGTGGTAGTGGTTGTGGTCGCACGAAAACGAATTCAATATTATTCGCGTCCTATCACCAAAACTTACAATCTAACCCTTTTCTCTCCTCCCTCTCCCCCCCCCCCCCTCCCTCCAATTAT
>JBBPCV010770732.1:0-10778 GCA_037974505.1 Plocamopherus tilesii
TTATTATTATTATTATTATTATTATTATTATTATTATTATTATTATTATTATTATTGTTATTATTGTTGTTGTTATTGTTGTTATTATTATTATTATTATTATTATTATTTTTATTTTTATTATTGTTTTTGTTGTTGTTGGTATTATTATTATTATTATTATTATTATTATTACTATTATTATTAATATTATGATGATTATTATTATTATTATTGTTATTATTATATTATGATTATTATCATTATTATCATGATTGTTGTTGTTGTTCTAGTTTTTCGTCGTGTTCTTCTTCTTCTTTTTCTTCTTCTTGTTCTTCTTATTGTTCTTCTTGTCCTTGTTCTTGCTCTTCTTTTTCTTTTTCTTGTTCTCCTTGTTCTTCCTGTTCTTAATGTTCTCCTCCTTTTCCTCCTCCTCCTCGTACACTTCCGCTTTCTCCTCCTCTTCTTCTCCTCCTTCTCCTTTTCTTCTTCTTCTTCTTCTTCTTCTTCTTCTTCTTCTCCTCCTCCTCCTCCTCTTCTTCTTCTTCTTCTTCTTCCTCTTCTTCTACTTGCGATTCTTTATAAGTAAACAGTTCAAACAAATGCACTTTTCGTCCAGCCACCAAATCGGTCAGTCATAATTATGGCCATTGTTACAATTTTCTCCCCAGACTTCTCTCAGTTCTTTGATCCACACGAACTCAGCACACGCGAGTTGCTTTACAACACGTCAATCACAGTTGGTGACATCGCATACCTTGAGTACTCATCCAGCATGTCTGGTAAGTATAAGAAAATTCAATGTTCGATTTACACAGTGGTTATCGACTACTTAAAGGAAGGAGCCGAAAGAGGCAAATAGGATCCACATACTGCCTTTCTTTCCAAAATAAGAAACAAAGAATACAACCAATGAAAAAAAAAAGAAAGAAAAAAAAAAAGACCAAACAAGCAAAGGAACAAGAAAACCAACACCCCATAATCCCTCCACCCACACACAAAACAACCCAAAAAAACAAAACAAAACAAAAAAAAAAACAAAAAAAAAACGACAACCACTAAACTCTCAGTCCAGAAAACAAAAACAAGACGAGACAAAAAACAACAACCAAAAAACAAAACAACCACAACAAAAAACAAAACAAAAATAACAACCCAACAAAAGCCAAACCAACCAACCAAACAAACAAAAAACACCAACAAAACGAAACAAACCACACACCCCTCCAAAACCCCCCCACAAAAACACAAAAAACAACAAAAAGACAAAACACACAAAAACACCAAAAAAAAACAAAAAAAAAAAAACAACAACATAAAAGCACCAAAAAAACAAAACAAAAACAAAAAACAAAAACAAAACAAAACAAAAAACCAACAGCAAACAAACAAACAAACAAACAAAAACAACAACAAACAAACAACCCCCCCCCCAAAAAAAAAACAAAAAACAAAACAAAAACAAAACAAAACAAAACAAAAACCCAAAAAAACCCCAAACAAACAACAAACAAAACAAAACAAAACAACAACAACAACAACAACAACAAACAAATAGAAAGAAAAAGCAACCATAAAACAAAAACAAAAGCAAAGGAAAAGCCCAACCAGTAAAAAAAAACAAAGAACAACAACAAAACAAACAAAACAAAACAACAAACGCAAAAACAAGCCCCAAAAGCAAAGCAAACAATAATATAAAAGAATACAAACACAACAACAACAACAAAAACAAAACAAGCAAAACAAAAGAAACAAAAATAAAACAACAAAGAAAAGAGCATAAAAAATAAAAGAAATAAAATAAAAGCCCCAACAGAAGGCACTCACACACACATAAAGAAATGAAATAACAACCAACAACAATAATAAGGATGGTGTATAGTAACAGTAATAGTATTAATAATAATAATAATAATAATAATAATAATAATAATAATAATATAATAATCATAGTAAAATGCTACAATGGTTTGCACTCTACGCCAAGCTACGCGAACGATATTTTTTCTAATCAGCATTAATACAGTAAAGGTGATTACAAGTATAATATATATATATATATATACATATATATATATATATATATATATATATATAAATGAAAAAGTTGACCACTTACTATGATGCCGGCATTAAAGGCCTTTTTCATGGGCGGATGCCATTGTACTTGTCTTGGTGTGGTGCAGATCCCGCTTGTGTCTTGCCTTTTATAGGCCAGTGAGCTAACTCACTGACCCTGTCTGGAGGCCATTCAACATCAGCAGTTGTTGCTGTAAAAATGTTAATCATGGTAATAACAGTGAAGGCTTTTAAGTTTAAGTATTTAGAATATGATTCTAAGAAAGACTTGAAAAAGAATGTGGGAAATCTAAAAACAACAAATGTTGAAATTCAAACTTCTCCATACCTAAATAAATGCAGTACACACTCTCTTTCACAAAATGCTCTAGCCACTATTTTTGGAAACACATTTATATCTCTGACACTGAATTGATAGAAGATTCCATTATTTTTCTGGAGGGGAGGAGATTGCGCTAATCTCATCCCATTCCCTGTTCAATATCAAGAATTTTTCAGGGCAAAGTAATGTCTGAATGCTTTATGCTTCTCCATAACAGGATCCTCTAGGCCAAATTGGTGGAGATCAAGAAATTGCAGACAACTCAGAAAAAGTGAGTTGAGAGGCATAAAATTTTGATCTGTCTCTCATGATTTGTTCTTTAGATTTTTATGACTTACTAGTATTATTGTATGAAAGTAAAGATTATATAATATGCAGATTCTTGTGCATAGCTGTAAATTTCACAAGACTTAAAAAAAAAAAAAGAATGCTTTTCTTATATGAGTACTTAACTTTCAAATTGCTGTAGTAATTAATAGTATACTATACACAGCAATATAACCAAATGAAAATGGGTGAATTAACTAAATAATCTATTATTACATTCATGCTGCAGGAAAATATATTTGTAGAAGCTGTTGATTTCAATTCAATTAATTATAATTTTCACGATGAATCCATGTCACAGATGAATTGAATGATATAGGTGTGTTCACTCCATATTGTATTAGATGTAACAATATAAGTGTTGAAAGAGGGGAATCGAGAGATGATGAGGCAGGTAGAAATGATGTGATGATATTTCGTTATGGTATGAAAGTTCAAATTCACCAGTAGAAGATGACAATAATCCACACCAACCCTATATTTCTTGATGTACTACAAAATAATTTATTAATTCTTGATAATTCGATGTTCAATTGTTGCCTCATTCATCTTTCTCTCATGATGAGACTAGTTTCTAAATTTATTAATTTTGAATCTTCTATTAGAATCTATAAAATTTTGTTTTGAGTATTGCTTCATTGATCTGTATGGAATATAAAATGACTAACCTAAACTAAAATAGATGTCTTTTCCCCATTGAACAACTGAGCCAACTGAAGTTCTCCTAGCTACTGATCTTGTATGTAGCTGGGAGATAAAAAATATTATGCACTTCCCTGGATGCAAGAAAGTGCGGGAATCTAAAAGTTATAAAAATTGGAGATTACCGAAGACATGTTCAAAAAGAAATTCTATTATTCTTTTGATCATGACAATAATTATAACCGTAAATTACTTCATTATTGAATGCCTAAAAACTCTTGAACTTTTCTCAAACTTTCAATAAAATAAAGCAATAATCTTACTTAGAGCAGATCAGAGTGTATGGAATTTTATGTATAATGGAATCCACTTAAATTCAACACCATGGGACAAAGATGTTTTTGTTGGGTTTTAGTGAAATTTGATTAAATCATTTCATTGGACAAAATTGTAAAAAGTAACGGAATGTGAAAAAATTGAAAGTATTGAAAGTGGGATGGATGTCTGGATGTAGTTTAATTCACAAAGTTATTGAAGACATTTTTTGGATAGGAAAGAAGAAATCTTGTTTGTGTGTGTGTGTGTGTGTGTGTGTGTGTGTTTGTGTGTGAGAGAGAGAGTGTGTGTGTGTGTGTGTGTTTGTGTGTGAGTAAAGCACGTTGGCTGATTGGTCAGTGTCAAGGAATAGAAAAGATTGTTTGTTAAATGTGATTTCTGTTCTGGTCTATGGTGCCAAAACCTTTGATGCCTATCTGTTGTATTATATTATTCAAGTTCTTGGTTGTGAAAAGGCTTCCTTGTTTTTTGCAATGGAATAAATATTGTGCAATTTATTTCCCTTTCCTTACCATTGCCTTCTATTTTTGGCACCACAAATGAAAATGGTATGCAGTCATGTCATCTTTCATATAATTATAAGGTAATTAAATATATGTTTCCACCATACTTTTCAAAAACAGAATTGGGATGTTCAATAATTATATTTTCTCTTTCTATCTGTAATGGTGGGTAAAATTTGGGACGTGTTGAAACTTCTCACATTACTTTTAAGCATTTTTGTTTAGATTTTCATCCTCCATTTCTTCATGTCACTTGATTTAATGCCTTATCAAGGCAGAGTAATGTATCTGATGCATTACACACCTTAAATGAGAAATATAGTTATTTTACACAATCATCCTGTCAATTTTTGTTTTTGGTTGGGTTTTTTTTATTCTTTTTTTTTCTTTTTTACTCCAGATCCAAAGGAAATTAGGTCACAATATGAGAGCCTGTGTCGGAGATAGTACAAGAAGACATCATACGGTAGGTTATGTTTCCCTCTCCATCTCATCCATAAGGTTTCGTTTTCCATAGACTTATAGTCTGTTTTATCCAACTAGAAATCATTCAGGTTTACACAATATTATAGAAATTATTTATAAGATTTTTACTTAAAAAAAAACTATTGGTTATTTTATTTTATTTAAAAGCAGCCTGATGTTTAATATCCACCCTGGGTGTTCTGGAATGAAGCTGATTTATTTGATGTGGTCCATAAAAACAGAGTGGACTGAATTGTGAGAGATGATTGTCTGAATGATTGTATGTTCGTGTGTAGCTCGTATATGTTGTACTGCCAAATATTTTCAGACTTTGTAAATAAGGCAAATATGTGCTTTTGTATGTTTGTGATTTTCTAATGAAATATAAATTATTTTGCTTTTCTTTTTGTCATGATTCTACAAGATTAAGATTTAAGTGTTATGTTCAATTGACTCCCATGAAACTACTGTCATCCATTGAAACCTGCTGATGTTATGTTTTTTTCTCTCTCTAAATACACAAATGTTTGTCAAGACTCAGTTAGACACGATGAATGCAAGGAGGACTCTGCTGGAAAAGATGAGGGAGCAGCGAGAAATGTACAGCAAACACGAATTGGCAAAGGAAGACGCAACGGTTTTGGTCAACCAGCTTTTATCTCATGGCTTCCAGATTTCTCCCCCCAGCGACTCTCCAAGGTTTGAGTGTGCATCACCAATGACCACCCAGAGTACTGATGGTTTGGCTGGGGGCAATAATCCGGAGGCGGACATTGTCAGATCCATTCACAAGGAACTCAAACGTGTACAAGGATATAGCCAGTCATAACGTTTTGAAATATTGCTCTAAACATTATAGAGTTGAATAAAATGCATCAAATGTGAAAGTATAAATTTATTTAGGATATTTACAGGACAGTCGAATAAATTCCTGGGTTTGGAAAAATAATTCATCTCCAAAGTAATGATGTCAATGTCAGTGATATTCTGCTGATAGTTTCCTTCGGTACATGTCTGAATGATCTTTTGAACTCAAAGTTTTGATTTATCTGTACTTCCAAAAGATCAATTTGAGTTTGTTTTAAACCATTCGTGCCCAATAATTATCATAGCAATTTATGAACTAGAGTATTGTCTCTTTTATATTTCCTTTTTCTAGGAAAATAAATAGAAAAAGTTGCTCAACATTTGATACAAGCCTTTTTCAAGGGCTAGTGTTTTAGTTCATGGATCACTCGAGCTCGTATACTGCTGTCTTATACATGGTAAAAGGACTTAAGAGCCATAAGGTTTGTTTTGAGTGATTGGTGAAAATGTGTTCGAAAATGTAAAGATTTGTTCCAAGTTTACTTTTCAAAACAGCGATGAAGAGCTACAGCATCGAGACCCAGATAGAAATGTATGCTGTGAAATGGGGATTCCAAAACTCTAAACAACTCATTATTGTTTACATTGGCGCTTATGTCCTTATACCATGTGACGGTGGTATAGTAGTTTGCTTTTTCTCTTACCCTTACCGTGTCATCTTTGTTGTGGCTTATTCTCCTTATCAGAAAGTAATTATTCTTGTCTTCTTCCTGTGAGAGCATCACCCAAAATGGGCTGGGTCCTTTTCACTGAATAGATCCAGTTAGTTGTACAATGAATATAATTTGATTCCATTAACTCTTTATTATGTATTACATTGTGTTGTGGTTCGGCCATAATATTAACTTCCTCAATTTTTCAAATATCAGCATTAAATTTTGATGGTTCTATAAAATTGATCTGAGATTGAAACTTTTAATTACTCTCTCATACAACTGTGTCTAAAAATGTATCATAAATGTAATGATGATATTTTTAAAAGGGAAATAGAATAAAATATCATTGTCCTTAGTGTGTATTTTTTTAATCGTTAATCTAGTAAGCTTTGAATTACAATGTAAAGCTATTGCTGATTCTTTGACCAATTCTTTAAGATTATACAGAAAGCTGTGAAAGATAGTTTGTTCATTGTTTCTTCAAAATAGATTCTTAGTATTTAATAAGATAGAGTTTTGTCTTATCTAATCTTATCATATCTTATATTTATTGAATTCATACAAGCCATTTATTTGCCATATTAATGCTTTGTGCGTTCTCCGCTTCATCAATTTCATTTTCAATGGGGTTTTTTTATGTTTTATTTTTTTATTGCTTTTGTTGTTGTTTTTTTATCCCAATGGGGATGGAGTTGTTTATTTTCAGCAATTCTTGATGACCCTGTACATTATTTCTCAACTTTGATACGATGGAGATACATATTCATTCATATTCATTTTTTTTTCTCCTACATTTCATAGTTTTTAGATTGTGACATCTCACATTCAGATGATAAACGATAAACACATGGTTCATGGAATGGAAGGTACCAAAAGGACCTATTTTGTCCTATTGTTTGTGTGAGGTCTTACTGTAATCTCACTTTTCTTATTATAACATCAAAAAAGGATCATGGTTGAATTAGTTAATCCAACAATCGATCAACCAATCAATCCATTCTATCTGATATACAGGGAAAGGTTTCATTCCGAACTAAAACTGTTGGTCAATATAAACATTACTTTAGGTCCCATGTCCCAATGTTTCTTTTTTTCTTCTTTGTGAGCTAATAAACTATTCAAATGAAATAATTATGAACTATACCAAGTTTAACAATGAATATATATATTTTTTTTTTTTTTTTTTTTTTTTATGTTCTTATTATCTTTTTTTAAAAATCAGATCATAATATTTTGGAGCCAGTAATACACTAAACTTATGGAATCTTAAACTTTAAACATTTTATCCATTGCTGGATGCACATCATTATCTGTGTCCACGATAAGAAGGCATTAACAGTGACCACGATAAGAAGGCCTTAACTGTGTCCACGATAAGAAGGCCTTAACTGTGTCCATGATAAGAAGGCATTAACTGTGTCCATGATAAGAAGGCCTTAACTGTGTCCATGATGAGAAGGCCTTAACTGTGTCCACGATAAGAAGGCATTAACAAAGTGCCACCGTGGAGAGCTCAATTGTGAATAATCAACTACAAAACAAAGATTATAATTATAAAGTCTCCACAATAAAGACAAAACAGCATTGTGAATTTTCCAGATTAAACCCTTCTTCAGACAACAATAAATAGTAAAAATGACAATAAAAGCAAAAACGAAATTACAATTAATCTAAAATAATTATTAAACTAAACTGGAAAAATAAACACAAGATATCTAAATTTTGTGAAAAAGAAACTTAGCTTAGGTTTATATGTCACGCATCACTTATTTGATGGCATGATAACTTTTTATAAAATTTGTTTTGTTGTTGATTTTACAATAAGAAGCCATGTGCAGCAGTGAGGCCTGAATGTTCAATGCTCTGGACGCAGGGTAAGCTGACATGTGGGCAAAACAGGTGTTTAACAGGCATTTGAGAGAAACAAGTTTTTATGTGTGGGGTCAGGATTGGAGATAAATAATAAATAATAACAAAACAGCATCCCTAACTATTGAGCATGATTCATATAAGCAGCATGCTACTCCTAACTGATTGATTAAACTTGTTATTTTTGTTTTGGAAACAATAGAAAAAATGTTTGTATATTGTTTTGTATTACTGTTCACTTTGGGAAGGAAGGGAATCTTTGTTACATTTTCAATCTTTCTCTTTCTATCCCTTTGATTAAGCAAACAGGTGAACAGACTCTTAATTATACATAGTGGTGTATGGGTAAAGCCCAGCAAAGTGTCAATACCTCTCCACCTCTCCACTGCTGACAAAAGGATCCAAATCACACCCCTCATGCCTGGCCTTTGGATTGGTGTCCATCAGAAAGCAATGGTTGCTGAGAGTATATGCTCTTCATACCGAAAAGACCTAATACCCTTGTCAGCCCAGGCAAATACAGAAGAACAACGCACCGCCCCAGATGGTGGTCATGGGCTAACGAGCAGCTGCATTCCTGCCACCAAGGATGGGACGTAAGAACTCCTCCATGAGTCTTAGCTGGCGGAGGCTGCCATAAAGACAGTTCTCCAGTTAGCTGGGTGAGCTAGGTAGGTATGCCACGCAGTCATCATTGTAGGAAGGGCAGTCGATTGGTGTCAATTACCAACAGTTGAAGGGCAGCACAACACTAGCCGTCAACATGTGACTTAAATTGTATGCATTGATAGCACTGAAGGCAGGGTTAAGGAGACAAAAGATTGGCAGCAGCATCAGGCCGTTTTGCTGCCAAGGGTATGTTTTCTTGAATCATAATGAAGTAAAAAAGTAGCAAAGCAAACTTCACAACTTTGTCGAGACAAACTTTTGACTGGAAAACAACTAAAAAGGTTGGGTTTCTCATAGAAGACTGTGAAGACATGAAAAGAAGAAAGCATCTTTCAACTGTCACCCTACACTAGCTCACTAAGATATGGATTCGAAAAGATGAGATCCAATGCAACAATAAATTGAAATTATACAGAATCCTGATCAAATTAGTTCTTACTTATAATTGTGATACATGGATCATGACGAAAAGGGAAGAAGATAAAATTCGATACATTCCATAGAAAAGAACTAACAGAACTACCCTCAACATCTGGTACTTGACCAAAATCATTTTAGAATTGTAAAGAAAAAAAATCTATCACCGTCCAAATTTTAGAAAGCCTTTTCGGTGATATATTACAAAGAAGTGACAAGAAGATTCCAGCAAATAAGGCCATAACTGCCTTTTTTTTTTAACACGGAGAGTGCTTTAAGAGGAAAACCACCAATAACTTTACCGACTATTATCAACTAAGACCTCACTTGATTGAGAAATGAAAAAAATGAAGTCTTCGTGACCTGAAATGATCAAGAGACTTGGCACCAGACTGAAAAAAAGGGAAACAACACAAAGGAATAAGTGGAATAGATGAGGCATCACAGCTGGATGACTGAGAAGCGAACAGTGCCTAAGTCAGGAAGTCAGTACGTTAATGAAGTAGACAAACAATTTGGTGTTGTCTGGTGGCCATTCAATATGCAGAGGATATCTATCAATAAATGGAAAATTCATTTAAAAAAACCATGTGAAAGATAGTGGGTGGTCACAATGGAACAGGACTGCCTTATCACTGATCGTTAGGCTGAGTGGGCATTTAAGCAAAAACCAATATCGGGAACCGGCCTTTTTTGCAACCATAGCAGGTATCTAGAGAAAAGGGCATTTGGACAACTGTGTTATATTCATATTTATAGGTATGTTTGTTGTATCATTTTGCAAAGCCTTTGATGTGATAATCCATGTGATAATATGCTCTCTCCTTTTGTCATAATTTTGAAATGAATTTTTGATAAGAATAATCTGATTTGCCTGGCCCCTGTAAATTTATCTTGAGAGGATTACACTGTAAATTAACCTTTTGAAGTCAAACTAAAGCAGTTGACTGCATCCTCTCCATGAATCCATCTTCACCCCTTCCAAAAACAAAAAAACCCCCGAAAACCAAAGCAACAAAAAAAAAAAAAGCAACAACAAACAACCCCAAACAAACAAAAAGCTACAACAACAGCAAAACAAAACAAAACGAGACAAGAATAAATTTTGTAAAATAATATTAGTGCTTATCTGACTTTTTCAGTTGTTCGGAATTTCCGCCCGCCTTGAAAAATGAAATGAGCGACTGGTTCCATTGGAGAAGGGCGTCAATCTAAGAGGACCCATAAGATGCTTTGCGCAGGTGGTACAAGAACCTTGTACCTAACATACCCCACACATACAAAACAAATAAATAAACCAACAAAAATAAAACAATAAGCGACAAAAAAAAAAAAAAACAACAAAAAAGAAACAAAAAAACAAACAGACCCCAAAACAAAACAATAAAACAAAACAACCAGCCCTCTCCCCCCAAAAACAAAAAACAAAAAACAACAAACAAACAAAAAACAACAAACAACAAAAAACAAAAAAACAAAACAAAAAAAAACACAAAAAAATAACAACAACAAAACAATAAACAAACCAAAAACAAGAAATATTGACGAACAAACAAACAACAGTTAAACAACACAATAAAAGAGCAAATTAAAGAAAAAAAAAACCCCACAAAGAAAAAAAAACCTAACAAAATAAACAAAAAA
>JBBPCV010770842.1:0-10776 GCA_037974505.1 Plocamopherus tilesii
GCAAAAGCTCCCGCTGGCATAGCTCTTCGGGTCACTGAGGCACGCAAGCCACCACACCACTTCAAGGGAAGGACATTGTGGTGGAACAACAAGACGATAAAGAAAACAACAAGACAACAAAGAGTTTGTGTGATTCCATAAAAACAACAGTTTATTGACAAAACATAAAAGAGATCATACAGGTTTAATCTGTAATAACAATATAACGTGATTTATCCATTCCTTTATGTATGTCCATCACCACTGGTGTTACAAGTGTTCAGAAAGGATTATCACATCATGTGAAAATCTGTTCTTTAAAAATGCAGGGGTAAGTTTCAGAAATGAAATTCTTATTTTTTTAAAAATGAATTGTTACGTTCCCTTCTTTCTGCTTGGAATTATAAACATATCTTCAAATAAGCAAATATTATGTTAACATATCTTCAACAATCAATATCATTCTCAACATCAACAATTGCATAGGATTTCTGCTTAAAATTAATAAAATTAGAGAATCAATTTGAGCAGCATAAACAATTACATTCAAATTTTGATAAAGAACTGGATAGATGAGACTGGACTCAGAGGATTTCTTTGTTATAATTGAAAAACAAAACAAAACAAAGAATCAGTAGTAAAGGGAATGTTAATGCAAGTTGTAGAGATATATAAAATGTGGATTCAGTTTTTCCACTGTGACACATGTATCCTGATCCTGTTATAAGCAAGCCCTTTTATACAATTACTATAAACATGATTGCAACTTTCAACTGAATCAAGCAAATTGAATTAAATTTAATAATACCTCTCAGCCAAATGAAGCCCTTAAAAAGGGTTAATGATGGTGTCCCAATAAAATCATATCAGAATAAAAGCTGAGTGTTCATTGCCATATAAAAAAGGTGACACAATTTATGCAAATCGAATTCAATAACCACCAATCCTTTGCATAAAGAGAGCTGCTTGTGTTTTGATAAAGATAATTTATTTCTGCCTCGTTTGTCACAATATTTACATTAATTTGAAACATCAATAAGGCATTTATGAATGTTCACAGATGATAAAATTACAAAATTGTTAGAAAAATTATCGCCATGACAAAAATTCGTTGAATTCATATATACATCACAGGAAATTTCGATGCAAAATTAATTCCACTCAATACTATGACAAAAGCAATGATTCATATTTTCCTTCTAAAAATGAAAAGAAAAAAAATCAGCCATTTTTCAGATTGCCCTGAGCATGGCATCAAGAAAAAGAAACCACTCTAAATGGATCACGTGACAACAACAGAGAAATCAAGAACTGGGTATGTCATTAAGTAAGACTAAAACTGTAGATCAGCTGATCAAATTCCTTCCTTTTTTGGATGCTCTAGATCTTTAGCCAGACTTCTACTAAAGGTTGATGGATATACCTGGGAAGGCCTCTAGATAAAAGACTACTGCTGAAAAAATGACATGCTGCTCATGAATGCAATGAGAGAAAATCCAGCCAAGGTTTGTCAATGTGCCATTCAGAGATGATTGTGAACTGTAGCTTGAAGTCTGCTGGCTATCATTTTTATAATTTAATTAAGGTACACATGGAGCGACATTTCACTTGATTATAACAACACAGATGTTGGTACTACCCTCAATATGCAACAGTGGGCTTTTTTTTCTTCTATGAAGTATTCGTGAATGAAAATGGTTTCTACTTTATTAAGTATGATAAGATAACAAAAAAATAAATGAGTTGATTACCGTTTAATATGTTGGCAGATGATATATTTCATTAACAAATCATTACACATTTTGAATCTGATAATATTCCAAATGATACCAAAGTCATGGCCATATACGAATAGTGAAAAAGAAATCACTAGATAAAGATGATATGTTCTAGATCATGGCACATCAAGAGGGCAAATTGATATTTATACAGTATTTCTTATGAGAGACGTATGAATCAAATCCATAAGAATGATATTGACATTTTAGAAATTTAATAAAACAGTTTATGCAGGAAAAGTCACAATAAGATCCTAAATCAGACATAAGAAAAATTGCTTGAAAGCAATTGAAAGCTTGACTTTTTTGTGTAAGTAAATATCGACTGCTTTGTGTGAACTTAATAAAGTGTTTCAGATTCACTTGTATTGTGATCTACATAAGAAATTTTTCAAAGTTGAATATATGTATGCCTGGCATGTCAGAAATGCTCCTCACCAAAAAAAAAAAACCCCAACAAAAAACAACCAAAAAAACTCCAACCAAGAACCAAATGCAAATCAACTCTTTTTTGATGAGGCATATGCATAAATCTATTGCCTGATATCATTAATAAACAAATAATAAAACGAACCCACTGATGGTATCATTGGTAAATTCGTTTCAGCTGCTCTTCACCTCCTTAAAATTTTATACCTTAAAAAAAAGTATTTAAGACAAACAAACTATTTTGTACATAAGTAATTAGCATCCATGATGATTCAATTGCCCAAATAAAAATTATGACAATAAAGAAATATGTTTATAGACATTCAAGGAACATGCTCAACATTCCAAATTTCCTTGAAAGGATGAATAAAGTTTATCTTGTCTTATCTTATGACGACCATTGAGAAGAACACCATCCTCTCATATGACGCAAAAAGTTGTTCATCATTGCTTGGGATTACTCAGGGGTCTTCAACTTCAGTGCATGAAGGTCAGGAAAGGTCTTGTCATACATCTCATCATTGAAATAACTGATAATCCCAAAGGTGAAAGTCAAGGGGGCTGTACAGTGTCCAGATGTGATGTGTTTTTCTGCTGATGACTTTGACTCCAAATTTGTTCTGTAATCACTTAACTCACACAGTTACGTTGTGGGCAGCGTGGTCTAGAGATAAGACACTCGGCTCGTAATCATGAGATTGTGGGTTTGAGTCCCTTTGCAGGTAATTAGGAAAGGTTTTCCATGTATACCACATTTTCCTCACCCCAATCAGGTGTAATGAGTACCTGGTCGCAAAACAGCGCTGCCTCGGTCCGAATAACAATCCACTGGGCCTAACAGGCAGCATGCTGGCATATTTCGTCTTATGTTTTCAGTGTTGCTGTTGGCTATGGACCCCTTGTAAAGCGCTTTGAGCACATTTAGTGGATATTGTGCTATAAAAAAAGCTCCTTTTTTTATACAATGCTCTCCCTTTAATTCAATTTCTTACCAGGTGTGCTATATATTTATATATCCCTTTTGATTCCATATATAACTCAAACCTTCCCATTCTTAGCAATTTATCCACAAGTATCCCACTGTATATACTCATCAGAGTCCTAATCAAATGTCACATGCGGTATTTAATTTATTAAAGCTAAAGAAGTACGGAAACATTAACAATAAGTCTCTGTGTAAAAGCATCCTTTCAGTGATAAGGATAAAATAAAATATATAAATGATATGTAAAAAGCTTTCAGTATATTTTGGGAATGATTAAAAAAGATGCAAAATCATTTCAATTGCTGGATTATTTTAAAATAAAAATAATTTATCACACAGATTTTTACTTTTCTGAGAACTCTTTTATCACATATTTTATCTTTTTTATGACTTTGTTCACGTCTTCCTGCTTGATATCATTATGCAGAACATATCTGACTTTTGTTTCAGTGAATGGAAGCATTAAGACCGAAATGGACTCATCAAGATCTTTTCTCTCATTGTCAGGCACCTAGACAAAGAAAAACAGAAAGGAAAACGCAAGAGATAACACTCATTAGTAAAATGAGAAAATATACTTCTATTCTGGCAGTGCTACAAACACACTTGAAGTATACATCGGGGCAAATTTTCAAACGATTCCTATTTCTGACAACAACCAACATAATGATATTCGATGAAAGTCATTATTTTGATCACTTTTATGGCTCCTGTTTGACCTGTAATATTATTTAAAAGGAAAAATAAATCATTTTAATACTGAATGTTGACCAACTTAAGGGGCACAAGTATTCACATTTCTGCCTTAGGAGTACAGCAGTAAAATTATCTTCTTTCCAAGAATCACATAAAATCGATTTTCTATAAAAGAATATTATTGTGTTCCTACAACAAAAGACAAAACCCTGGGGCAACAAAAAAAGTTTTGACTTTAAGCAAGGTTGACATTAACTGCACAAGAGATAAAGGACACATTTTTATGTAGTACATATCTACACATTATTTGTCGGAATGACAGATGGCCTTCGAAAAACCTATCAGACCTAGATGGAAATGTCGCAATTGGTGTGTAGTAATTTGGGAAAATAGTAAAATGGAGGAATAATAGTATTAATCTTCCTAATAACTGACAAACTTAATTAACTGAGAGTATTCTTGTCAACATACTTAAAAGTAAAAAACTAGTGATTAGATGCTTAGTGTTGACCATATACATTTATGTTTAAAATAATTCATCTCGTCATGAGAGAGCGAAAGTGACGAATCCTCTATTCTTTGGGAAACGAGGAAAAATTATTGCAGGGTTAGACCTTGTCTGGATAAATACATTGAGTTGGGCTATGACACTTGCTTGTGTCATTTCTATCAGCAATGGGTGTAAGTGTAAGTAACCATGTTAAGATCTGGACAGAATACTGTAGACCTAAGCTTAATGTGGGATGGGTGAAAGACTGTTCAGCAAGGTAGTAATCCACACATGGTTCCCAACATGAAGGCAGACGTTTTTATCCCACACATTAAGCTACAGAATCTAGAAGGATGATGCAACACACACACATCCAGAGGGTAGGCCTGTATAATGCAAACACAAGTTCCTCCTCTCTCCAACATATATTTCTCTCTCTCACTCATAAGTCTACATCATGCTGCCGATCCTACCAAGTTGGTTGAAAAGTTGACTTAACATAGACAGCAGTACAGTTGCAATTGACATTAGCCAATAAAAAGAAAATGAACCGATAAGAGCAGTTGCCAGCATTGGCTTTAAGTGAGTTGACTTCTCAAGGGTTCCACTGTATAAATTCTAGCAGAATGGTAGATCCTAATTTTGTTCTATATCACTTAATGTTCTATTTCATGATCATGAATAACCCCATGTCAACATCACAAACACCATTTCCTCTCTAACTGGTTAGAAGAGGTCAAATGTCAATAAGAGAAATGTTTGTACTATGCAATGACAAATGTCTAAAATATGTTTGGCAAAACATTCAATTCTGTCCTTCAGTTTAATTTACATTAATTTAAAAATCGTTGATTCAAAAATATTTAAAGGGACCAAATCCACAACATGCTGCATTGCAAACCTGTATGCCTTTTATGAAAAATGTCTATGAATAATACTCAGTCTGGTGGATATTGCACTATATGGAAACAACATGTCTTCAATATGCCCCCAAAAACGTCTCATGTATGCACAAAACTGCCTTGGTAATATCCTACAAGTAAATCAAAGGAATTTTTTCCCCTCTTATTCTAACATCAAAGAGAACAATGAGAATGCTATATTCCTGGTCTAGAATATAACTGTCTTACCTCAGCCATGCGTGTGCAAAAAGAAGAAGTTGAAACTTTACCAGTCAAATCTATCATCACTATGTTTGAATGAACTCCATCTATGTCAATATCACAAACACCATTTCCTCTCTGACTGGTTACAGCTGGATATGGTCAGAGCAAAAATACAATAAAACAATTGTTTTTTTCAGATTGTTTTACTTTCTTTAAGAAGACTATACATATATTAACAAATATTTCATACAAAATCAAGTGGTGGTTGTCCATTGAAAAGACCTGAAGAAGATTCCCTCTTTTACTATTTATCAATGCACATGGAAACTGCTGCACAATTTGAAGCTCCAGGCATTGCTGGAAGGTAGCTGTGATGCAGAATGTGTGCTGCTTTAATAACCCAAAATTAAGTATTGTAACAAAAATATCATGTTAATATCTCAAAACCACAAGCTGGCGAAAGCTTGCAGCAATTTTACCATACTACAATAGCAGTAGGTCAAATCATAAAACAAATTCATATCACTTTATCAAAGATTGCTTCTCCATTTCTTTATATTAGATATATATGACTTTTACTTTAATCACTTCTTTCTATTTGTACCACAATTTCAAATTTTAACATTATTTAATCAAAATGGTCCAATCAAGTAGGCCTATTTTACTTTATTCATACAGCACATCGTAACTGTATTTGAATGATGCTCTGATGTCTTACCCTCTGCAATCTTCCTGGCCCTGTCATGGTCTTCATATAACCTGTTCATGTGATAGTCCAATGTTTCTAGAATAGGAGCTGCCAGCACTCCAACCTGCCTCATGCCACCTCCTAATGCTTTACGAGCTCTTGTAGCACTGACGACAAAAAATGACAACAACCCTGATTTAATCTTCAAAAGAATGTCAACAGTAATTCATCAGGGTAGAAATGGCAGGAATTTTATGAGTATCTTTATGCAGAAGAAAAAAAAAGATTGTTTATTGATTTAAACTCCATCATTACTTAAAATTCCGACCAAATCATTTTAAACGCTGTATCAAAAAGTAGGTTGTAACATTGCTTCAATGACACAACCCATTCAATGAGTTTTCATAATGAGTTTTCATGATGCTGGTATGAGATTAACATGAAATAATAGGATTTAGAGAGCAATTATCAGCCATACTTTTAGACTAGGATGTTCATACCATATTATCATTGAGAGACCACCTTGTACATTTGACCTATGAATGCCACTTTAGATGCAAAATGTGTCAAGCAAAGCAAAAGCATGATCATAGGATGTGATAAAATGGCATGCAATACCATTCAGATAGAATAATACAAATTATTCATCAAAAACACATACCAAATTGTGAAGCTCTTCATCTAACACACTTTTAAAAGAATTTACAATTGTTGGATTTTTAGTCTTAAAATGCAAATTATTCCATATTGTAACATATTATATAAAAAGGCTATGTCTTATAGTTATTGAAGAATGTGAAATATTTATCTTATATTGTCTTCTTGTATAAAATGTACATGTGAATAAATAAAAAGTTTTTTGTGATCAATATTGTCTACACAGTGCATCAGGTTCATACTCATAGTCACGCACCGATAGGTCAAAGTTGTGGGTTCAATCTCCGCCCATTTCAAATAAAAAAAAAAAAGTATTTTCTTAAATTCACCACACATCATATTTGACATTTGTCTCGGTTTTTATTCCATCAAACCGATCGATTTGTTTTGTTAGATCTAGATCTTAATCTCAATCTCAAGGAAACTCATATTGGTTCCAGTGCCATGAACAGGGAATCTGCTTGTGCTCTTATAAAGTTGGACTAGATCCCCTCTTGTTCTTCTGTACTTAAAAAGAGGGTAATTTAAGAAAGTCTTATCTTTAAGCATGGCACTAATCATACAATTCCTTTAACAATATTGTTGCATATTTTCACCGAAGATTGATTGACATTTAAATTTCCATTTTCGAAGATAGGTTTCACAGTAGTTTTGTATAAAGAAACAAACTTAGTGGAATTCAAACATGTGAAACTTCTGGAGGTAAGTCCAATCAATCTATTGGCCCTATTTATTCAAGCATGACTATGTCAATCAAATTGAAGCTTTTTGTCAAAATTAACCCCAAATCTTTGACGAAGTATGAGACTCACTCTGTCATAAAATATGATCTGGAAGGGTTGTGTCTACCAATATGCACAATTTTACATGTATAAATATTGAAATTCAATTGTCAGTCGCTAGACCATCTGAATAGCGAATATAAATCTTTTTGTAACGATCAACAATTTCCATTATGAGAAGAAATCTTTGTGTCATCTGCATACATCTTACAGATAGACATAATGTTATCAGGAAGGATGTATAAAATGAATTAAACAAGACCCAAAACACTGCCGTGAGGGACACCGCTTATGAAAGATTTGAGAGTAAAACTTTAATACAACATAATATTTGTCCAGTGATACCATATGCTTCAAGCTTTACAAAGAGTCTTTATGGGTTACTAAATAAAACACTCTTAAATTCCAAATATATATCATAATGTTATCAGTATGTTTTGTAAAATCATAAACAAATTCTAATAATTGTGTCATGCAAGAAAGTTAATAGCGAAAGCTATGTTGGCATTTGGACAACAATTTGTTTGATTCTAGTTAAGTCACTATGTGATTTTTTTTTTTTAATTGATTCAGGTACTTTACATAGAATACACATTAGACATATGGACCTGTGATTCTCTGCAGTTTTTCTATCTCCTTTTTTAAAAATAGATGCAACATTAGCCAATCTCCAAGCATCTGGGATAGAACCTGATTCCAATGATTCATTAAAAATAATTCTGTGGCTATGCCATCTGACAGGCTACCCCTTTTAACAAATGAGGATGAAGGTCCTACTTTCATTTTTAGTTATATTTAAATTCAAGAACTTCAACAGAAAAAAAATGTTTTCTCTTATGGAAAATCAGGAAATGTTCAACAATTGATTATATTTGTATTTCCCTTTGAGATATGGGATATATGAAAGATTTTCATGTACAAAAACTTCAGAAAAATTATCATTAAGAATTTTTGGCTTTTTCAACAACAAAAATTTATCTAGAAACTTTATCATTCTCCATAAAACTGCTGTCCTGTGTTCTTATTATTCCAATACCTGTTTTCCTCTTGCTTCGTATTAATAAATCTTCATTGGCCTTTACTATTTGTCCTACTCTTTTGAATTCTTTTCTTTTCAAATAACGTAACTGAGGATCTAATCAGCCCCTTAGTCTCCTTTCTTATTCTATGTTTGCTTAAATCATAGTTGGAAATGTTCCATAAATACCTTTAAAATATGTCTTTATGTTGATAGATCTTTTTTATCTTTCTCGTCATTCAAGTAGGATTTTCACTATTCTGCAAAGACTTTACAGGAACAAAATTTGATTTTACAAATTTTAACTTACCTTTCAGAAAAGTTCCATGTTTCATTAACTTTCATATCTCTAAATAATTCCCCATTTCTTGAATTGAGGATTTCACAACATTTACTAAAGCGTGTGTTATAAAAGCTGGGATAACATTTTCGAGCATCATCCTTGGTTGTTATATTATTAAGAGAAATAAGAAGCACATTATGATCACTTTTTTCTGAGTAGAGGCAAGTGCTCGATATTGCTTATTCAATTTTCAACTTTTCATGTAATATGATAGGTCCAGTATGTATGAGAGTTAACTCTATGCTATTCAGGCACTTGTATTAACTTTGTTAAGAAGGCCTTGTAAATAGTTTCAATAAATAAAGATTCATGAAAAATTCAACAAATAGTATCCCATTTTATGTAAGGAAAATAAAATTCAACTATTTAACACATCCGTCACAGATTAAGAAAACAATTGTCTTCCATGATGTTAGTGTAAAATATTTGACAGGTAGAAACCAAATATCACCTCCATCGCACATTAAAAAAGCAATTAATAGCCATGCTATTAATGTAAAATATTCAATGGGTAGAAAGCCAATATCATTATCACTTCCAACAAATAATAATAACAAAGCAATTGTCAGTCATGCTGTTAGTGCAAAATATTCGACAGCTCAAGTGCAAATATTCATTCCATCAAATTACAAAAAGTCCTGAATGTTTAAAAAATAATGACTTCTACATGTATATATATGTATGAGAAATCGTACAATATACCTGTGCTGTACTTACTTATATGTGCTTGATTTGTATGCATGGATGAATGCTTATCTACCAACACACAGTAAATTCCTAGTCAAAGGATAACAAACTTTAATCTTATCTTATTTTGAAAGTTAAGAATAAACATTGGAATTAAACTGAAATTAATGGACATCCATTCTTATTCACACACTCGCTCTGGCATAGACACATTGCAAAGTTAAGTGACAAGATGTTACAACTCCTATAATTAATTTAATCAATACAACATTTTTATGTACACTGATCATTCGAGGAAACCAAAGAAGGCAATGCTACAGCAAAAACAAAAACAAAAACAAATAACAAATCTTTAAAGCTAGAGTGATGAGAATTAAAAACAAAAAGTTTTGGGACACGCCTCAACCTAAAACTATGTGTAATAGATATGTCGATTCTGGCTGGTAAAGTACTGTGTATATCTTTGAATTTCAGAAATAATGAGACTTACACAATAATCAGATATTTTGTCTAACTTTATGTGTCTTTAAATTTTTGTGACTCAGTTTCACTAAAGATAAAAAAAAAAACCACTCACAGGTTGATGAAATCATGGCTGCCAGCTATGATCGATCCAATTGGTCCACACAAACCCTGCAATGAGTTTAAATATGAATCATGACACACCACATTCCTATCATCCTTAAATTATCGATGGTAAATAAATGGAGGTAAATGAGATCACAACAATTTATAATTGTTTATTAGCCCTCTTTTTCTTTTTTTTCTTTTTTTTTCTAATTGGATGCTATAACTATAACTGTAAGATAATTTATTCGTTATGATACACATTAATCTAATGCTTATGTCATATATGCACTGCTCCATGAAAGCTCTCAGCATCAGTTGATTTTCACACATTGCTGGTAAAGAGCAAAATTGTTGTGTCTCCATTTTAGATGAAAATAGTTCTGAAACACATTTTAAAAGGTAGACTGCAAACTTTGAAAGCTACAGAAAAAATCAAACTACAGTTTTGTTTTATTTGTTTTTTGGGGTTTTTTTGTTTTGTTTTTTTTTTTTTGTGGGGGGGGGGGTTGTTGAAATTCTGATTTTAGAGAAATTTCTGTGAAAGTCATTGTTTCTCAAAACCCTAATT
>JBBPCV010770953.1:0-10776 GCA_037974505.1 Plocamopherus tilesii
ACGACGCCCAATGACTGTTTCTGTTATACCCCCCATCTAGACATTGGCGTCTTTGCAGTCACAGGCAGTCTGTGACAATAATTCTCAAGAAAGCTATACAGATCATGTCACACCCTTCCCCTTTTATTTCCATTGACTTCCAGAATAAAAGAATATATTTTGTGTAAATTGATAATACTCTATTACAAAAGGAAGCATTCCTTAGTTCTCATTTCTATACCAGACAAGGCTACTGCATGTGTATCTCAATTGCCAGCTCAGATCATCATTCAGTGAAATAGTTAATTGTCCCTTTCAGGTGTCTTAAGACAATTGACGAAAAATCCATTTTGCATTGTGCCCCCAAAGTCTGGAAGTCACTTCCCAAATCTATGAGATACAAAACCTTGAAGAAACCCCTGAACCTTACAAAAAAAAAAACAACTTTACACCATCCTTTTTAAAAAAAATAGGCTCATTACATACAGTGCAACACATCCTTGGCGGCGTTGCACTGTGGCTGACCCCTGGGTCTACTCCGGTCTTCCTTCGGGATAGACTCTAAAGACACATTCTCCCCTGGAGTGAATAAAGGGTGGTTTGGTTTTTTTTTTGTTTTTTTGTTTTTTTTTTTTGTTTGTTGTTGTTTTTTTTTAAACACATGTGCGTCGAAAACGCGTTAATCGAATTCTCAGATTTCTTGAACATACCTCATCATCCTGAATATTTTCCTTTGTTTTCTTTACATTTTTTTCATGCATTCATCGAACCTATTCATGGATTCCCCGAACTTTCTGCCCGGTGCTCAATCAGTGCTTGCAATTTTTCACCATGATAGAAGTCTGAAAAACCCACTAAACCTGACAGAAAATAGCCCATGTCATGCTGACATGATATGTAGCTCAGTACCAGCACTGTGAAAAGCCCACTAGGCGCAGCAGTAGTAATACTACTACATGTAATTCTATTAGTAGCATCTGAACACACCCCTGTCTATCATAGACCACCCGCCATGCCTTGGAATCGTCGTCACACTAGTATTTGGCAACTAAACTTAAAGTTACTAAAAGTTCAGCCTGCGTTATTATTATAGTGACGTACGATAAGACAATACCTATGACAGTACATCACACGTATGTAGGCCTAGTTGTAGCCCAATTATTATTAGATCTACAGTTCTGTGCTTACATTTTGAATCATTAGTACCAGTAACTCATCAGGAAAATGACAGAGAATACTCTTATTCTCGAAACTATGTGTGCGTGCATGCATGCATATGTGTGTATTTGTGTATGTGTTTTTTATGTTTCTCTTTATCCATTTGGAGTGTTTTGAACTAATGTTATTGTTATTATTATCATTAAATGTATCATTATTATTATTTTGTTTTTTGTTATTTTGTTGTTTTTTTGTGCAGAAACTTTTTTGTTGTAGGGTTTTTATAAAAATGTATAATAATTGACAGTCACTTACCAGGAGAATCAAGGAAAATGCTAAAGCTATGAAATGTGTTGACCTTGCTGGTGCAAGGCATTAAAAGAAGAAAAAAGAATTGTCCATTTTTGTGATGCCGTATTATCTTTTCAATCTGTATTTATCTTTGATTATTTCATTTCCTTTTAAATCCTCCCTAGGGTGAATATATTTATGAAAGGGGCTCTAAAAATGGCAAGAGGGTTCAGTCGAACATGGGTGCCAAAAACCATGGAGTTATAATGCCAGATGCAAACAAAGAGAGTACCTTGTCTGCTCTTGTTGGAGCCGCATTTGGTGCTGCCGGCCAAAGGTGTATGGCTTTGTCAACGGCCATCTTTGTTGGTGAAGCCAGGGAATGGATCCCAGAGCTGGTGGAAAAAGCCAGGAAACTCAAAGTCAATGCTGGTAGGAAACAAATTTGTGAAAAAAGCTACAAAAATTTTTTAAAAAGCAAAACAAATCCAAATCTCATCATATTTCAGACATTTGGCTTATGAACATAATATATTTTCTCAGATGCAAGGTGTTTGTTGATTTCTGGGTTTTTAAAAAATATTTGGGTTTTTTTATTTGTTTTTTTCTTTTCTTTCACATGTTTTAATGTAATTAATCTAATCAAGTCATTTGGTGCCAGTAAAATCAGTTTAAACTTAAAAATATGGACCGTATAATTTTTTTCATTTTTTCTTCATTTTGTATTATTCATTTATCCTATCATCTTAACCTTAGAGGCAACATTTTTCATTTCTTTTCTTTTTTTTTAACCTTTCTTGTACATCCTTAATTTTAGTCATGGTTATAGGGTGAATTAATGGAAAGCTTTAACAATTTCACAGATATGGAGTAAAGTAAACCTTCATTGTGTTCACAATTTAAGCAATTTAATTGTTTTTTTGTCAGTATGATTTGAAGCAGTTGAAGGCTAAATTGTTCTTTGGAATATGTCTGGTCTAAACAATTTTCAGATGAAAAGAAATGAAAACTTTAAGGTCAAATGCTTAGGAAATATCAGATACACATATATACACTAATTCATCCATGCTCATACCCTTTGTTGAATATGACAGTTACCATATGTTATACATTTGTCATTGATTCTCTACTCAATGGCAGGCAAAGAACCTGATGCTGATCTCGGTCCCCTGATCTCTCCTGAATCAAAGAAGCGTGTGTGTGAATTGATTCAGAGTGGCGTTGATGCTGGCGCTGAACTTTTGTTGGATGGCAGAGATGTGACAGTAAAGGGTTATGAAAGTGGAAACTTTGTTGGGCCCACTATTCTCCATCAAATTTCTGTAAGTAGCCCTGGTGAAATTTTATTATGAATCAATTATTTGATGAAAGGAAACCATTATAGGATAATTTGGTTGGCTTGTATATTTATTTTATATTAATGAAAGTGCCATCTCTTTGCATTAAAGAATAGAGGAATGAAAACCAATTCATTCTAATTGAGGCCTTTAGTGGTTCAGTAGGTATGGTCCTATGTTCAAAATTCAAAAGTCAAAGCCAGGCTAATTTTGTTTTGTTTTGTCTTCTTTTGTCGTTTCTCTCATTAATTAATGTTATTATTAGTATAAGTTTTGATGTTTAGACTCCTTCTGCCCTTATCATTATTACATAGAGAAAACCAGGTACCTAGTCTGACAGATGCTCAGTGAGCTCAGATTACCTGGATAGATTTTGTATACTTCAAATCCTTTGACAGTCCTTAGAATAAAAAAAAAAGAAACAAAAACAAAACAAACAAAAACAGCCAACAAAAAAACTCAAAAGTCACATGGGTAAATGGTGGACATATCATATCATGCAGTCAATAGGAAATATCTGCCATTTGAATTTGCCAAGATTGATAAATGTCTGTGCTCCATATCAAACATACCTAGATTTCAAGTTATTTTTTGTTTTATTCTTCAATTTTTTGTTGTTGTTGTTGTTGTTGTTGTTTTGTTGTTTGTTTTTTCTGTTGTTGCTTTTATTTTTATTTTTCTGTTGTTGCTTTTATTTTATTTTTTTCAGTTCTTCAGCTTTTTAAAAATGTTATTCTGTTCTCATGAAAACTCTATTAAGTTTTAATTTAAGTCATAATGCCAAGGAAGGGAAACATATTTGCATCTCTGCTGTGCTCAAAAGAAAGAAACTCTACAGGATGCCTTTCTCACATACCTCTGATGTAGTATCCAATACAGTACATCTCAGATCATGTGGCAATTCTATCATCTCAGCAATATTCTCTCAGAAAATCTTTTTTGTGGTCCTTATGTTTGTGTAATTTATGTAATAATGTATTGACAATTAATGAAGGTATTTGTTTTATATATTTGTTTCATTTTTTACTTTTGCCAGCCAAATATGAAATGTTACACAGAAGAAATCTTTGGACCAGTGCTAGTCAGTATGGAGGTTGACACTCTGGAGGATGCTATCAAAATTGTGAATTCCAATCCTTATGGCAACGGAACGGCCATTTTTACCACCAATGGTGCCACAGCCCGCAAATATACCATGGAATGTGATGTCGGACAGGTACTAGTCGCAATGTGGTGTCCAGAGTTGGAAGGCGAGGGGAGGGGAACTTGTTGAGCTCCTGCTGTTGTTTTTCTTATATACTTGCTTGTTTATTCTTGTGTGATCTCAGGGCTTTGTGATTATAAAACCTATTTGTCAATGTTAATACCATTACTGGGACTTTTGCTTTCACCCATGGAACTTTTCTAATAATTGCCATGTTTTTGCTGATTAAGATCATCAGGATGTCCAACCCCCCATTGTCTTACCTTGCAATTGCCCTGCCCCACTCATCCCCTTTGTGGAAGTCATTACTTATTGTTACACATAGGCCTTATTCTTCTACAGATGAAAACAAAAAAAGAAGAAATCCACTTTTCATGTTCATTCATCTTAAATTTGTAAAGATAATAATATTGATAGCTATTCTGACATGTTTTTTTTTTATTTTGCTGAAACTTTCCCCCTTTCTATAAATTTTTATGCCATTTAATTTAATGATAATATAACATTGCTTACTCAATTGTTATCTTTTTTTAATATTCAAATGTGCAAACTTCAGGTTGGTGTCAATGTTCCCATCCCTGTGCCTTTGCCTATGTTCTCCTTCACTGGATCACGAGGCTCATTCCGTGGCGACCAAAATTTTTACGGAAAGCAGGTCTGTCTTAAATTGCCTTTCACCATACTTAAAATGATAATTAATCTAAAGAATTAAGATTAAAAGATTTTTCAAGAATGGAATTACTAAAATTCCTTTGCAATAACTCTTTGCTGTTTGGAGAATTTGTATGTCAATATTACTTTTCTTACTTTAGGGGGGGGGGGGGTTTGCAGTGTTCACTAAAAAACACAAAAAAAGGTATGATTTTTTACGTTATCTCCTTTAGCTTGATACTCAAAGTGAGTCAACAAATCTGTTTGGTCACAGTTGCATTGACTTTGTGAAATAAATTGCTTATGCTGATGTTATTTTATTTAGCTCTACAATTATTCTTTCTTGATTTGCTTCCATCTAGAGCATCTCATTAGAATCACATAAAGTCAGGCATAAAAATTATGGTAAAAGATCTTTCAGGTATTCAGGTCCTTAAATGCACTTCTAGTAATTTACACCGTTTAAACGTCACCTGAAAACGGACATGTTCAGATCCGCATATTATTATTATTATTATTATTATTATTATTATTATTATTATTATTAATATTATTATTATTATTATTAATCACATATATTTGGGTGTATTTTGAAATTGTAATGTTGTGAGATGTTATCAATGGATCTTTTCTGTGCATTCAATCATGATGTTTATTATTCTCTTAAGATCTTTATATTCTGTCTTAAATATGATTACATGAAATGTAATCAATATGATTACATGAAATGTAATCGTAAATTTTAAGATTATATCAGTTCTCTCGTGCAGTGTCTAGAGCTGTATAAGGAAGGTGCTTAGTAAATGTCATTATAATAATAATAATCATTATTATTATTATTATTATTATTACTACTACTATTATTATTATTATTATTATTATTGCGATTATTATTATTTTTATTACTACTACTACTATTATTATTATTACGAGTATTATTATTATTACTACTACTATTATTATAATAATAATAATTATTATTATTATTATTATTATTATTATTACTATTATTATCATTATTATTATCATTATTATTATTACTTTTATTATTATTATTATTATTAATATTATTATCATTATTATTATTATTATTATTATTATTATTATTATTATTATTATTATTATTATTTACAGTAGACTGTAGTCGGGAGATGTTTTGACAACTGTTTCATTATAACAGACTCATTGTAACAATTTCGTTATGCATTTGAAATCAATTATTTAATATGTTCGTCTGGTTTGTTTGTGATGATTCCCTCCACTCCCTTTCCCCCATGTCTATTTTTTGTTAATTTTGTTTTGTAATGGGACCATTACTAACTGGCACATTATTAGATTCTAAATTGACATCCGGTTCTCTAATGTGGAGCTCTTCAGTGAAATTAGTAATTTTGTTTTTGTCTGCGATATGACCCTGGGTGCCGAGGTCCTTGAATGCGAAAAGTAAAACCAAAATATAGATTAGAACCATACAGTCTTCTTTTGAATTTTTAAGTAAACAATGGCACAAGATAAAAAATTATGGGATCCATGGAAAATGTATGATGCTAGCCCAGAGGAGCTCCGAGCCATCAAACAACGAGCCAAAATGAGAGAAACTCTGAAAGCCGAATGGACGAAAAAATTCTCAAATCCTTTCAAGTCTCCTCACGACGGTGGATTTCTTGTAAGTTTAAGCTAATCTGCTGTAATCTGGGTCTAGATATCTAGATCTGTCTGAAGACTGAAGATCTACACACACTCACACTCACATACACACATATATATTATATAATCTTGATCTAGGTCTAAATATCTAGTTCTAGAATCTGGAAATATATATTAGGCCTATATACACATAGAATCTAGACTTAAACTTAAAATAGATCTATTCCACGGACATCTCTCTCTGAGACTCTCTCATTCCTGGTCCTGTTATAAATGATTTATTATAATAATGAAGTTGCGTAGTGTGGCAGCGCAGTGACTATTTTCAGGCTCGGCTGAGAATATGCAGGATGAGATCTATTATTCTCAGCAGGTCTTCAGTAAAGAGACCTTACCAATTTTCAGTCGCATAGATAGCCATGCCACCCGAACCTTTGTTGAGTGAAGATCTGTGTCAGTGTCATATAATAACACATAGATGTAGTATGTAGGGTGCTTCTAATTCTAGACGTTTAATTTGAAAGCCCTAACTTCAAACCATCATTGTAGCTTCGCTATCAAGCAAGTGGCTGATTAACTATCATGACTGATATTTTCACTGTGACGTCCCTTGATGACCTTAGTTTCATTAGTAACACTTCCTGTTCAGGAGTATTATTTTTGGAAATGCTAGCATGATTCAGTGACGATTACCTGTCTAATAAACTTTTTTTTTCTATGTGTCTACGGATTCATTTTGAGGCAGTGGTGGGTTGGAATGATAGATCATGTAGCCCCAATAATCACTTCTTATATATAAATGACACTATACAGTAACGACATGTATTGGGTCAACCCAAGGCGAATCTTTGCAAATGATAGCTTTGACTCTGACTACATCTTTCAATTCGCTATTTATGGTGAGGCCCTTGAATATATAGACTAGTAATAAGCTTAGATCAAGATCTAGATCTCAAGGCTATTGAATTCCGACCATATGCTGGACAAAAATTGTGTCGAAAGCCCAAACCCCTACAGCTATTGCGGTCAAAATTGTTTTTCGCTAAGACTTAAAATAAGTTGATTTTTTTTTTTTTATTCTCAACCCGGCTGAGAATTAATATCCTTTATTACTCTCAGTTGGGCAGAAAATAGAAGCCTAACTTAATCTCAGCCCGGCTTACCTAACTTATTCTCAGCCCAGCTTAGAATAAATGGCAGCCATAAAAATAAAAATAACCCGTAAGGCTCACTACCCAAACACTCTACAATATATTAGAATCATACTGAGATGTGTTTTATGTCATCTCAACATTGCACTTGCACTCACCAAACATGAAAACACACAGTGTGTCACACACACTCACTCACAGGTGTAGTCTCTAAAGGTTCCCTTTTTTCCTTCCTTTTGACTACATATTTCTTTTGTAATTATGGCCACTGCAGCTCAAAGAAAATGTCTACCCTTTTCTACCAAGTTCTCTTTATTTTTTATATGTAATAGAAGAGGGGGCTATTGAGTAGCCTTTCATGACTATTTTTAGGCCCCTTGGAAATACATGTAGAGAGTAATTAGGGTTAGACCCATCAAACTTGTTTCCGAGTTCTATTGTATTACAGAGAAACACCCATACATATTATCAATTTAAAATTTGACATCAAATTGTGCCAGTTTCTAAAAATTGCATTCTTATGCAAGATTTTTGCTTAAAAAACGTAAATGTATATTTCATTTATATTGCGATATTGGAATGGTAGACTACAGAGTATCTTTAGCATAACAAACATTTAATAATCTTAACAACTTTCATAACTTTGTTTCCATGGACAAACAAAGATTCAAATTAATAGCATTCAGTTTTTAGATCATTATAAATTGCTTTAAATACCGGTATATACAGCATGAATAGAATGCTAAATAATATAAATTAATATAATTGTGTATATATTGGAAAAAGGGGCATTGAAAATTTTTACCATATACTACAAATAAGAGAATTGTTATTACACATCATTATAATATAATGGAGATTTCAGTTGGAATGTGTTAGAAAAGTCTGTCTCATAGAGATTTTGTAATGGAACTGTTTGTCTTTTCCAGTTTGATCCTGCAGTCCAACGTTTCATGGCTTTGAAAACAACCCAAGTTGAATACTTTAAAGGCACCTTCAGAACCGGAGCCTTTGCTTTTCTCCTGCTTGTCCTCCCAGTAGGACTTCTGACATATTCAACATTTCAAAAGAAAGTAAGATTATGTTTTATATTTAAATAATATGTAGTAATAATAATAATAATGATAGTAGTACAGTCGATGCCGGCTAACTGCGTGATGGTCGGGAGCATGCTTGAGTATAGTATGCATTGTCCAAAGCCTGCACCTTGGTGGCAGCTGAATTGTTACTCAAATTTAAAGTAGTGTCTGTTTTGGGTGGAGTTATATGAGTTGCGTTCCTAAATTTTAACAGTTGGGCACATGGGCATATATGCTACTAATACTAATGCTAGGCGTTTTTCATTTCGGGGTTGGTTTTTTTTTGTATGGGGGGGGGGGGCGGGGAGGGGGGGGAGAAGGGGAGCTGCTTCTCTTTAAGTAATTGCTGAAATCATTTATGGTTGTTATTTGTTGAGTTTCACAGCTCCATTTTTTTTCTAAATCCATATTGGATGTTATTAAGTATATCATCATATTTTTCTAAATGGTTCATTATGTTACCATGTATGATGTGTTCCAAGTGTTTTTTTTAAGATATTGATGTTGTGGACACTGGTCTATAATTTTCTGGTTTACATCAATCTCCTTTTTTAAAAAGTGGAGCAATGTTTGCATTTTTCCAATCATTTGGTACTTTACCCTGATCTAGTGAAGTCTGGAATCAAAGGACGTACACCTCAACTAATTCAAATGCACATAATTTTAATATTTTGCCTGGAATTTTATCCGGACCAATAGCTTTATGTTCATTTATATTTTGCAGTAATTTAAGCACTCCATTTTTAGTGATAGTTATTGGGCCCATTTTGGGGTAATTTTTGGTTTTTGGAAATTGCATTTTTAATTTTGCCATGTCATGGCATGCCATATCTTTGAGGAAAAATGAGCATGCACTTGTCTTAAGTGAGGTCTAACCTTATTTCAAAAAGTTCCTATACTGGTTGGATTGTAATTATACAAATATGGTTCTCCTAATGCCTTTCTCTAACTTAGAACATAAAATGTCATAGATACTTGTATGCTACTTAATAATATAAAATATAACAAGGAAAGAAACAAGGGTTTAAGAATAATTCTCATAGATACATGTAATTCAATCCCAAGCACAGTATTCTAATTATAAGGACCATTAGGACCACAGGTTGCCCAAATATAATTATAGTCCTCGTGTTTTCTCATTATTTGGACAACATAACAGGTTACCGAAATAATTCAATTTGACTTTAAATCTCATATACAGTAAAACACTGATATAAAGAACAAGCGCGGGCAATACAAATAAGTCCTAGAGGTGTTTGATATGTGACATGCTCCCATGTTTCAGTTTCAGACATAACTTGAATGGTAGCAATGATTTTTTGTTTGTTTTTTGTTTGTTTGTTGTTTTTGTTTTATTTTTGTATTATTGTATTAAAAGTTTATTTTGATTTTTAAAAATATCAACTCATTTCCTTCTTTTTTTGTATCTGTTGACAGGAAGAAAGAGAAAGAAGATTCAGGAATGGAGAAGTTACATACAAAGACAGAGAAAACAAGTTTATGTATTAGGATTAGCCTGTGATGTAGTTTATGCAAAAAGTTTTGTTGTGATTTTCCCTGTTTTATAAGTGGAAACATTTGACATACCTTACTTCTGATAGTAAGACTGTTAGAGATTTAATAAATCAAGCACAGATTCTGTGACTGACTGGAATTCTGTGTTGTAGCTACCACATTGTTTGAGTCTTGCGATTGTAAATGTTTTAAAATGATTGAGATAGGAAGCTGTTGGTGTGAGTGTGCTACTTATATAATAATTTTAAGCATGAATGTGAGAGATATTCTGTAATGTTTTGGAATTATGTGTGCCATTAAATTCCTATGACATTAACAATCTTGTGTTCTTTGCTTTTTCCTTTTATTTTATGACTTTGCGTAGTCTATAGGTTGTCTTGGCTTTGGGGTGAGATGTGTATATTGGTGTTTTGGTTTATGTCTTCATATGCATTGTATCTTTACAGTGCCTGTATGTGTATTTAATTTTTATCCATTTCAATTTCAAGAGTCAGCATTGATCCTAGGGCCCTTGGCATGGATTTCATTTCGCATTGACATCTTTCCATTGTCGAGGAAGTATTTTAACTCAGTATTCACAAAATGTGTGCTGAGCAGTCTTTTTGTTAAGATGATACATGCCTAGATTTAGAAAAGGGTGATTCTTTCCCAGCCACACCTATGACAAGTATAATTCCCTGATAATTCCCTGTAATTCCACTTCCACTTCCGGCATCAGCCTTGGCCCTATTTTTCAGCTCCCGGAAGATGCTGCTTACCTGGAT
>JBBPCV010771064.1:0-15833 GCA_037974505.1 Plocamopherus tilesii
AGAGAGAGAGAGAGAGAGAGAGAGAGAGAGAGAGAGAGAGAGAGAGAGAGAGAGAGAGAGAGAGAGAGAGAGAGGATATGTACGTGCCTTTTTGCAATATATCGCTTAATCAGGTTGAAAATTATGTATATTTACTTAACGTTTGTGTTGTTCATTCTCTTTAATTAATATTAATGGTGATCATGCAAAAACTCTCTATTCTGGAACAATAAAGCTGTGCATTGAAAATTTAGCCTAATTGTAATAAGACCTAATTTCAGTGGGGCTTGTTCATTTAAGGTATTGAGTAGATGTTTGTTTAATATATCAATTTTATCTCCTACTATGGTGACAGTTTGAAACTTATTATTAAACTGATTATCAATGATTGATGATTGAAATGCCTCCGTGTTAATTTTCTCAGTTTTTCTTTCCTAAATATTCTCTTCTTTAGGTGTTTACTACTTATACACAAAGTCTAAAATGTGGCTAACATCGTTTATACTATCAGTCACTAGTTGTATCAGGCTGAGGGATTTGATTAATTCCAGAAATGTTGACGATATGTTATCAAGAGAATCGTCAAAACGTAAATTGACATCATTGATTAAGAAGAGATTTCCAAATGAAAAACACCTCAAGATTAGAAAATCTGGAAATTTTGTCATAAACATGTTAAAAGTAAGTTAAAAGAAAACTTATTTTTGTCTTTAGGTTGCAGTTTGTTCATGGAAAGAAATCCAAAGACTTTGTGTACCTAAAGAGTTAATTTAAGGTGTTCAACTGATCTCATCTTCGTACCCTTGTATGTTGCAAAAATTCCTCCACCTGTTTTTGCTTCCATCTGCCATTAATATTTATATCCTGGAGGAATGAGATCGACAAATACTACATTGTCATCAATATTTAACCAAGATTCTGTGATAAAATAATCAGATAGATCATTTTCAATAGTTATAAATAATGGAAGCCTTGTTACATACAGATCTTCCATTCGGTAGACAAATATTAAAAGGCTTGGTTCTAAGAATCATCATTACATTGAACAAAATTGGCTGCAGATAAACAAGTAGGAGATGAGCCTTGATGAATTGTTATGTCTAATAGTGTTGAGGGAGGTCGGGGTGAACAATAGTGAGACACTGGATGATGACCTCACTGAACTGTGATTCTTTCTGTTTATGCCGATCACAGCGGCCAGTTTGTCATTTGTTTTTACAAAGGAAAGGTCGTTACTGGCAAACATGACAAAAATCATGAACATTATGGTGCCGATAAAGATTAAAGACAGAACAGCAGGTCATGATACAATATTTCCTAGTTCAAAATTGTAAAATAGCTTAAAATGACGTTGTTGATTCGATTAAAAGTATTCCAAAAATGAATCGAACAATTTCATGATTAAAATGATGTAAAAATTACAAACTGGGATGGAGAAAATCAGAGATTATTGCACATTTGATGAAAAGGCAACTGCTTGTCATACAAACTACTCACAAATATGATTTAGAAGATGCAAATACAGGAATGGAAGATGAAAATGTGAACACAGGAATGGGAGGAGGAATAGAAAATGCAAAGACAGAAATGGAAGAGAAGGACAAAGGGCAATCACTCTTCAGAGTAAAACTAGCCAAATGACAAAACAATGAAAACTGGTTTATAGAAAACTTTTATTTACAAGATTTCTTCAAAATGTAAAATTTTAATTATACAATGGAATGTTTATGATTTTCTTACATAAAATAATTATTTACACATGCAGTGATTTGACAACTTCAGATAATGAAAAAGAATTGGAAAAAGAACAAGTATTCATCCTTCTGAAGGAAATCTGCTCTTTACAATTTGCAAAAAAAAAAAAGAGGCAGTTATCATTATTAAGTAGTCATCAAAGGACTGACTTCTGTTAAATTCACCTTTTAAAAATATATGTAGTTAGAGTGATGATTTTTATGAGGATCTAAAGGCTGTCAATACAAAGAAAAAAGTCTTTACTCATTGAAACGTAAAGCCTGTTGTTTTGTTTTCAATACCGATACAAAAAAAGAAAAAAAAAAAGTGTGGAGGACGTAGGGTACGGCAATTGTATACCATGAGTCTTTTTTTTTGGGTGATATTTTGAGGATGAAATAATCAAGTCAAATCAATGACAGGCTAAAAGAGCATTTCAATTTCATTCTGTACTGAGAACCCTTTGCCAAATCTGAACAAGAAACCTATGCTTTTAAAGCAAATACTCATACACGTGCATATACACCAAGGGGTGCGGCACAGCTCACGACAAACATGGGTAAAAATTGTAAAAAGCTTTTCATTAACATTGTCAACACATTGCAATCAGGAAAAGACAAATTTGAGGCCATGTGCTTGGTTACGGAACAAAGAATTAGATCTACCCTCATTAGATGTAGACAATTTCAACAGGATCCTTTCAGAATAATTACAAATACAGAGGGAATAATTCAATAATGAAAGAAAAAATTGCGGTTCTACTACGAAATGAATCCTGAATGAAGGAGCCCAGCTAGTAAGAACACTATGGTTTTCTTGGCAAGGGGAACCGGTAACAATGTGCAGGGTTCAATCTCAAGAGGACCACAACTTTTCTTTTTTAATTAAATTATTTCCTCTGTATTTGTTATTATATTCGATGGGTTGAATTGGAAATGACTTCATCTAGTGTGGCAGATCTAATTGTGTTACAATCAGGGTTTTTTCTTGTTGGGCCCCATTATTTATTACAATCTTAGAAAAACATAAATATGACAAAATGTATGGTAATTCAGGAGTTACATAGGATTGGAAATGTATGTGATATGTCAGGAGTGTTGGCAAAGACCATTAATATAACAATGGGTTATGTATTCAGGCTAATCAAAATGATGAGATTTTTATTTCATTTATACTCTGAAAGAATTTCACTAGCTATCCATTCATTCTATACATGATATGTACGTACATCTCTGACAAGGGTTGATCCAAGGGATTATTGTTATTAGACAATTAAACAAATTTGTCGACATACTACATCTAGATCATATATCTCATTTTCTTGAGAACAATAAATAAAAATAATGGATATTTTCTGAGGCATTACTGAATTGGTCCATGCAAAGTACAATTTGCAAATCTATGGAAATAGATTGATGAATTTAACTAACACATTTCCAAGAGAAATGTTTCATCATTTGGTATGTCATATAAGTTAACTTTGTTTTGTTTTTCCATTTTCACTGCAGTTGCAAAAAGTTTATGCAATCATCAAAATGACACAATTATGATAAGTGTAGAAATAAAAACATAAAAAACAAAATCAACAAAATAATAACAATTCAATAAGCCTTTCACCATACTGCTTTGCCTATTTGCTTATAAACAGGAAAACCAACTTAAAGCTTCAGTCAAACAAGACTCACAACATTGATGGAGGCATTTCATCTAAAACTGCAAGACTGAGAAAGCACTTGAAAATGAATCTTAACAAGTCTTGCAATAGTTCCATTGCTCAAAAGATAAAAAAGGCACATCTGCAGGCCTATTGTTCTATATTGAAATAATGTGGCATAAACCTGTAATGTTAACCAGAAGCATTTCATCTTTCACACACATAATTTAATCCACAGGGTGACATATCAACAAAACAAATCAGTAAAATGTCTGGATTTTATGCCTTTAGAGATAAATGTAGTTTAAAGTGAAAAAAAAAAAAAGGCCAACAAAACAGTTTTACAAGTAAGTCCCCACAAGCTCAAAACATTAATAGTTTACTTAAAGACAGGGAGACCGAACCATTATTAGAATCACAAAATCTTCACTCTTACGAAGCAATCTACCATGCACACCAACCATACTGCACCACACACAAAATGTAATTTGAATCACACAAAGGACTCAGCTGGTCGGGTGCTTTGAGAGCCAGATCGAGATGCCTGTGACTGAGAGCCGGCTGTCGAGCGTGGGCCTGAAGGCAAATGTTCCCGACTGCCGTAGGATGGTGGTGGATCATTGTAGGCTGGCTTGCGATGATCGGGGCGGTCTTGGAACGCAGCCTGATGTTTGTATTGGCCTGGACGGTAGACCTGACCAGAACCATGAGGGGTGCGAGGTCCCACCTGCCCAGAACCGTGAGGGGTGCGAGGCCCAACTTGACCTGAACCATATGGGGTACGAGGTCCAACCTGGCCAGAACCATGAATGGTATGAGGTCCCATAGGCTCCATCATCATTCCTCCTTGCTGACGCATTGCCTCGTCCTGTTTCTCCAGATTGCGTTGTTTAGCTGCCAATTCTGCAGCAGATGTAAAGTCTGGTTCACCATTTAATTGTTTTTCCTGAAAACATCAAAAGAAAAGGGGACAGTCAAACAAGCGAAGCAAAAACTTTTCATTCAGTTCCAACTACTGTTGCAAAATTTCACGCAATCTTTGAAATTTAGACTAAATGACTAAAAGCAGAAATACTTTAAGAAAACAAAATAAGATCTTTGCTATTGTAAAAGCAAAAGCACTGCAGAAACTTTTCACACAAGATTACACCTAAAAACGAATCATCCCTTTAAAGATCATTGACTACACAAATAAAATGTAGTGTCAAATTACAGATCATTGCCTATAAAAATAAAATGTGTCCCTTTACAGATCTTCGTTTATACACATAAAGCATATTGTCCCTTTACACATCTTTGCCTATACACATGAAACGTACTGTCCCTTTACACACCTTTCCTATACACATCAAACATACTGTCCCTTTACAGATCTTTGAGTATACACATCAAATGTTCTGTCCCTTTACACAGCTTTGCCTATACACATAAAATATGCTGTCCCTTTACATTGTCTAAATATTTTGCCTACATATATATTTATACATTATTGTCTATACATTTTGCCTACAGCAAAAAAAAAAAAAAAAAAAATTATAATAAAAAAATTTTTTAAATCCTACCCTTTTGCTTGTTTGGGTATTAAAAAAAAAAAAGCAAAGTGAAATCAGAGTTAAAACTGCCACAAAGCCAATGTCAGAAGATTTTGATCTTGAGGCTATGGCTGGATAAAAAAAAAATTGTATTATCAAAAGTTCTCTCGAAATCTAGTTTGCCTTAAAGAAAATCGTTTTAGATGGATCAAAGAGTTATTTTGGATGGGAGTTTCATCTTTGTTCATGTAATGGGAATTATACCAAATGAAGTCTACTATATCTGGAACGAACAGGATTTTGATCCACTCTAGATCTGGATTATGCCGACTTGATTGTATTAGAGTCCTACCTAAATCCCTGATCTTTCCTGATAAGAGATGTTCACCATATATGTTAAGAAGGATATGATGAAAATCTCCAAATCTCAGTAAGAAAGATGCAATGAATCTACATCTCAGTGAGAAAGATGTCATGAAAATACCCGCATCTCAAAAACAAAGATGCTATAAAATAAACCTATATCTCAATGATAAAGATGACATGACACAACAGACTTGAAAAGAAAATGGTCACCTAATGATAAGAAATGTAGACTTACCTTGTAAATGAGAGCCAGAACGAAAACACTCATGCCTGCAAATGCAGTGAGGAATCCTGAGACCACACAGAGGCCGTAGCTCCATGACAGGTAGTTCATCCATGGCCTGGGCATCCAACTAGAATCGTTGCTCATTTCGGCAAACACCAGAGCGATTAGGAAAACCAGGAAGGCTGAGGGAATAAAGGAAAATAAAATCTGATTAATCTTGAGAACATTGGGTGTGCAAGCGATGTACTGGGATGTGAAGCTGGAAAGTGATAACATTTACAATTTCAATGAAACCTTCACTGCCAAATTCAAGACTTCAGTTTTATAACATTTTCGGTAACATCTTTGTGTTTCTCAAAAGGTTTTGTAAAGAAAAAATGTACTTATTTTTAGTATAATTTATATACGGTGTGAATGAAGGATCAGTCTGAAAATGGTTTGTGAATAAATAAATTTTCCAATTCCACACCCAAATTAGGAATTCCATATCAACAAAATGCGTAACTTTAATGACCAATATCGTGGACAGTAGACATTATTGGTTATACAGACCCCTGGAATGACATTGACAAAGTCTCTGAAATATTTAAATGAAATGATTTAAAGAAATGTCACTTCACTAACCAGAGCCAAGCAATAGTGCAGCGATGATGAAAAAGATGCGGATTCTGTACTGCAGTAAGCTTCTTTGCCAGGAGGGAAACATGATGATCATCAGTATCCCAGCCAAAAGATCCGCCAAGACACACAAGATGCTGAATCCTTGCACGAATCGGAACCATACTGAAACATACACAAAATTAGAAGTGTTCATACCACCTAAATTGTAATATATCCCTTAAAATAAAATCAGGTGTTTGACTGTTACAAGACTACTGCTGGCTTTTGAAGACGACTGATGGTTTTCCAAGACTATTGATGGTTTTACAAGACTATTGATGATTTTACAAGACTATTGATGATTTTACAAGACTATTGATGGTTTTCCAAGACAACTGATGGTTTTCCAAGAGTACTGAGGGTTTTACAAGACAACTGATGGTTTTAAAAGACTATTGATGGTTTTACAAGACAACTGATGGTTTTACAAGACAACTGATGGTTTTACAAGACTACTGATGTTTTACAAGACGATTGATGGCTTTACAAGACTACTGATGGTTTTACAAGACGACTGATGGCTATACAAGATGACTGATGGCTATACAAGACTACTGATGGCTTTACAAGATGATTGATAGTTTTACAAGACTACTGATGGTTTTACCAGATGACTGATGGCTTTACAAGACGACTGATGGCTTTACAAGACGACTGATTGCTTTAGAAGACTACTTGATGGCTTTACAAAATAACTATTCATGGCTTTACAATACTACTGATACTGCTACATACGGCTTAATCATGGCTTATTACAACTGTTCTACTGATGGGTTTTTTTTTTAGACCACTGACTGCTTTATATAACTACTGATGATGGTTTTAAATTACTACTGATGGCTTTACAAAACTGCTGATGGCTTTACAAGACTACTGGCACTGATTGCTTTATAAAACCATAAAATTGCCATGGATGCATTGACATTGAAATGTTGATGCATTAAAAAACAACAAACACAGTGGTCTCCACCTATTAATCCACCCTTCAGATCACAACGGGATGGATGTATTGTGTACATCATGTGTGAACATTCTTTATCAATCATCTGTGTTCATTATGGGCTTAGTCAAAAATGAAAGACTGATCTAAGAGGCAATATATTTCAGGGATGTTATTAAACAGAAGAAAAAATTGTTTCATGAAAACAACGAGCCATTAAAAAGCAAAAATGGTTATATAAGAAAGTGGTTTATCAGGCAGTGACCCCTGTACATTATGTATTTTATAATAAAAATTCCATTGTTTCCTATCTTCTTGATAAACATCTTTCTCGCAAAAATCTAGTCGCAACTTTAAAAACAAAACAAAACAGTAAATTTTGGGTTTTATAATTTGATCTCTAATGTTTAAATTTTATTAATTGCCCATTGTGGTCCATTTTAATATTTTATTGTGAAAGCTTTCAAGAAATCTTAAGAGTACTGTTAAGCAGTAGCTGAAATCATTTATAATAAAAATCTAGTCATTATTTATTAAGAGCTTCACGGCTTTTGTTGTTTTGTATTTTAATAGGCCTTCGAGTTGGATGTTTAAAAAGTGTACACTATAATTATAGGCCCTAATATAATATATTACATTATAATATAAAGAGGCATAATTATATATTATAATATATATAAATGTATATATAATATAAATCATATATATATAATATATATATAATATATATATAATATATATATATTTATTTATTATATATAATATATAAACTGGTCTATGATTTCTGGTTGGTGTATATCTCCTATTTTAAAAAAGGAACAATATTTGCCTTTTTCCAATTATTTGGCACTTTACCCTGAGGTGACTTGGTGAAGTTTGAGAATGAGTTTAACATGAGAACATTTCTCTGTTTGGTGTTTGAGTTTGTCTTTTATGGTAGTGGAGAGCATTAATTATCCCTGTTTTCTTGCTTTATCTAATATTTGTTTAATTATTCATTCAGATTTACATCATTAGAAAGAGATGGTTAGATGGGATACCTACAAAGATCTATCATGTACAGTCTTATCTTGATCTAGAGACAACACGGAAGTGTGTGTATATTATTAGATTATATACGGAAGGTCTTCAAGCATGCCAACATTTCTCAGGACAGAAAAAAGTTACAAATTGCTAAAAGTTTTTTTATATTAACTTATTGAGGTAAATAATACAACTAGCTAACCAGAAACGAGCGTCACCAGTACATATTATTGGGCCTATTCATGTCAGTGTCGTTTCTCACCTGGCTGTATGTCGTCTTTGACCAGGCTGAATTCCGTTGAGTGAATCCACCAACAGCCTACATAGGACTTCATGACAGGGTCCTTAGGCATGATGAAGCCATTCAGACAAACATGCCACAAACCAATGTTACCGAAAGGACTGTGTACTCGTCTCCAAGATTGATACCAAAATGGCGAGGCGAAGGCGATGAACATAAATACGAAAGCGATTATATTGCAAACCAAAGCAAAACGGTAGAGCGCTATGGTCGCCATTTTCAAAGCGTTTGTGTTCAGTGTTCACTTATATTTCACTTCACTCAATCTGTTGACCTACACACCTTCGGCTTGGACCGTTACATCCGGAAACGACAATTTCGAGTAATTCTACAACAAAGGTAGTCGAGGAAACGCCGCATTTGAGTCGGGACTTCTTGTGTTTTACGTTAATTCATGGTACGCAGAAGCCGCTTAATAAATCATAAAGAGTTAAAATACAATATTACTTATTTAAATTAGTTTTAAAGTGTTTGTTATAACGCTGAGTAAACCTGCGACCCCTACTAATAAGAGATAAGAAAAACGACTTGAACTCGTCCAGGTGACACTTCCGCTTTGTCCCCTTTCGAAGGTAAAACGAGTGAGTCCGTTTGTCACGAAAGCTTCAAGATGGCGATGAAACGGGCGAAGCGCCTGATAGCAACTTTCAGTCTTATATTCACGATTGGTGCCTTTCTATGTCTGACTATTGCTTTCGCTACTCCACACTGGCTGGAGAGATTCCCACACAAACGAATGACCAAGGTGTTTGTTCGCATGGGGCTTTGGGAAGTGTGTTTCAATGACTGGACCTTCTACAAAGATTACTTGGGAAAGAGCTACAATGGCTGTTGGTGGATATTTCATTATGAATATAGGCCCGTCTGGCACTGGCTAAATCCACGTAAGTCTATGTCAATTCTCTTTTGTGACATTTCTTACTTCTTTTATTTTCTCCTTAGGAATGGACTGATTTACTTTCTTATTTGTGAAATAATTAGTCTTCGAACGGTCTCTGAACTTGAGAAAGCATTTGCTCATGGGGACTTTCTGTAGTGTAAACACGGAAGTATGACATTGATTGGTATGATATGGTCTAGATAGTAATTTATAATAATAGCTTTAGATTCTAAACTTATGATCTATATAGATCTAGATGTATAAAAGTATTATATATGTATTATGTACACAGTTTCTTAACCTGACCTGGCTTTAGAATCCAGATCTAGAAATCTAGACTAACATTATGACTGAGACTGTTGAATAGAATACAGAATGAGAATACAGTTACAATGTTACAACTCAAAGACAAAATTAATGCCTTTGAAATGTGGTGCTATCCAAGAATTTAGAGAGTGTCCTGTAAAAACAGTGAAATTCTTGAAAGATGGAATGCCACAGAATGATTAGTAAAAAGTTGAATCTTTAGAAAGATTTGATATTTCCAGGACATCAAAGAGGCAAGTCAATGCTACTGTTGTTAAAAGAAATTTAGATGTTGCAGGGCTTGCACCAAGTCAAAGAATAAATATAATTTTGTTTTTACTAGTTTTAGATATTTCATATTCATTTTTTCCATTCTAATTCACGAATTAGATTAATTGAAATTTTTGTTCTTATTTTTTGTTATTTTCTATTGTCTGAAGAAGGGTTTAAACTCAGAAATTTACTGTTTTGATTTGTCTTTCTATTGAAGACTATTAATTTATAAACTTTGTTTTATTATTGTTGATTCTAATTCTTAGGGAAGAATTTGGCAATCCAGACATGGCCATTTGTTGCAGATACCATTGATAAAAACCATTGTAGTCATTGCTCACAAATTACACTTCTGTTGCATTTTCATCATTTATTCATTTACAATAAAACCTCATTGTATAGCTTTCTAGATGTTTTCCTTTGCTTGTCCTTTCCACAGCATGGTTCCTAGCAATTCAGATCCTCATCACTGTGGCTTTCATCATTGATATGTTTGCAGTTGTCTTAAATATCATGTACTACGTTCGTCTGTTTTCAAAGGAGAGAGAGAAGAAGATGGTCATAATTACAACCATATTGATGGGCCTGGCAGGTAATTACTCATATTTTTACCTTTTAAAGAAATTTTAATTTCTCTAGGTGTAATAAAATCAAAAGAAAATATATACAGCAAATGAGGAACAGTGTATGATCATTTCTTTCATTGTTTTGGAGAAGCCTATTCAGCCATAACTTCCAAAACAATGCCCTTGAATTCTTGTCTGCCCAATGCAGCTCTTCTCAGTTTGTATCACCTTTTGTCAATCTTCTGATATTGGCTTCCAATCCTTTTGTTGGGCTTCTTCTATTTAGTGTCACTTTCACCCGATCTAATTTAAGCATACTCGACTGTATGAACTTTGTTTTTTTTTGTTTTTTTTTTTTTGTTTTGTTTTTTTTGACACGGTTTAGACTTTTTTTTGTTTTGTTTTTTGTTGTTTTTTTTTGTTGGTTTTTTTGTTGCTTTCTGCATTCTGAGTTCTGAGTTGACTATGTGAATGTGATCACACATCTCTCTTCCTTTTCTCATTCCCATTTGCTTTTGATTAATGTTTGTTTCTAGTCTCTATTGTATTCCTTTCATTTAATTTTTTTTTTTTTTTACATTTTTTGATCACATAACTTTTGACTGAAAATTTTCTGTGATTTATATGTCCTATCTCCCTTTTGCGGAGTGTGGAGTATGACAAAAGATGATTTTTACTATATATGATCGTGTTCTTGTTCACAATATTTTATTATTTCTGCCATGATAGAATCATGTCTAGGACTGTTCATGTCTTTCAATTTCAATGCTTTTATTGCATATTGACTTTGGCTAGAAGTTGATCATTTATGCATATTTTTACATTTAATCAGTCACATTGCACATCCTGTTATGTGGTTTACAGATAGATTGATAAAAAAATATTGTACTGCACACAATCTTTGTTTTGACAGTAACCACCAGAAATATATTTGGATTTGACTTAGGTGCATAGGTCTTAATTTATTTTAAACATTTTTTTTCCAGCACTGTTAGTTTCCATATCAACGACCGTATTTGGTATCAAGGCTGATGTAGATCGACAGTGGCTACCCAACCCTGATTCAAACTTCCTGTCCTGGTCCTTCGGATTAGCCGTCCTCTCTGGCTTCTTTTCCATCTTCTCTACAATGTGTCTGGTTGGCGATATCTTGCGTATCAAGGATGAAGAGCAGAGAGCAAAGCGAGGCCCCGCCTACCATGTGAAACCAAATCCAAGAATGTAGACAGGGCATGATGTGAGGTTTAGTCTGGTTCATATGATTATGATCAGATTGACATGGTGAATGTGTGTGTTTTGGGTTTTTTTTGGGGGGTTTTTTTTTAGTGGAGAGAGAGGGAGGGAGGGGGTAGTTGGTTGCTTTTGCTTTCTTTTTGTTGTTGTTTTTGGGGTTTTTTTTCTCCATAATTGGTGTGAAAGGAAATAAATATTTAAAAATGATGTACTAAATTTTGATCTGTTTTTGGATTTTGCTCATCCTCTGACATCTTGTTAGAATCATTTTAATTTTGAGCTAAAGTCTTTTTTGCTTCCGTTGTCCCATTATATGTGTATTCCATTTGACTTCTATAATTTTAACCATGAAAATGATGTTGGCTTGTACATATTAAGACTACATAATTTGATAACTTTATACATAGAGGATGTAATGATAAATGTCCCATACTCCTGATGCTAACTCATATACCATAGTTTCAAAGATGTTGTTTCTTGTTTTCAAAAGAAAGGGGAAAAGTGTGTGGATTTTTTCTTCCAGTTTTGGTTTTAAAACATCTTTTGCCATCCTTCAGATTTTCACAGCAAGATTTAAAATGATCATATGGTCTGGCCATTCTATCTGTTCCTCATTGTGATGAATCACTTGTTACTTTCCTTGTTAGTGTTGTACATATACTTTTGTAATAAATCTTTTTTTCTTCTTTGCCATTATCACCATTCTAATGATTGAAAATGTACTTTTGGTAATTACTGTTCTTGAATGATTAGCAGCATGTGTGGCTTGATTTTGATACTGTGTTTGATCAATCAAACCTACTTCTTGAAGAAGTGATTTACTTTGTTTGAATATGCATGAGGGGAGTTGTCTTCCATCTGGTAAAATTTCCTGCTTCAATATGGGCTGATCTTGCCTATGTACAAGCAAATTTTGATCCTGTTTTCCCAATATGAATGCAAATAGCTGAGAATGTCAGCGTTGAATTTTCATCATAGGCTTTTTGGTTAATGCTGATAATCCTGTAGCATTAGTAGCAATGTCTTTGCTATGCCTGGGCCAATATTCTGAGGGGAATATGGATGCTCAGCCACATTCTCTTCCCATCTGATCTTTGGCTCCTCTTCTTAAATTCTGAGTAATTAACTGGTCAATGTCCAAGGAACAAGAGGATGTAGGGGTGTACGAACGCAAGGGGAATTTGTAGAAATTAAATTATGTCAGGATGACTACCCATATGGCCTGCTCTTTGATTTTAATCACTGAGGATTCTTTTAAATGCACATAATAAAGGCCCATGGGACCTCCTAGTCTAGTCTATCAACATCTGATAGGACTAGGCACTCTTTTATTCTACCACATAACAAAACTCGAGTTTGCATGGTCTGAATTCAAACCCAGGACCTCTAGCTTGGTTGGTGGATGTGTGCTAAACATGAAGCTGTTTGCTTTCTTGAAGTTTAATGTGACAAAAAGCTGCCTAGGCAACTGAGAAATTAGTTATTTCTTTTACAAGTTTCCTTTGGTGTAACTTGTTAACAAAAGGTTATGGGAGGAACAGCAGGTTGTCAATTTTCATATTTTATGTATGCTGAATACCACTTTCTGATTCAGTCCTCTTTGACATTCAGATGCTTAAAAGATATATCTGGGAGTGTAAGTAAAATCTATCTGTAGGAGTACAAGCATACAGATACATGTATCAAGCAAAAGATTAAGATACACCGATCTCTATTCATCTATAGATTTACATACAAATACAATACTAGACAGTAGCAGCTTATTGTAAACACTCTATGCTGGGGGCATCCCAAGCATGTAGGTAGCCGAGTTTTAAAAAAAATCTGAATGGTTATCAAACACAAATATCCATGCAGCTTTCACTACATGGGTGATGATCCAATTGCCCGGTTCCATTTGGGGGTCTCAGGTCTCATCTTCATTCTCATCCCTGCTTTTCAGTGCAACAACCATCAGTTATTTGAGTTAGCGCACTCTAATTCTTAATACAACTGGTGATAGTGATAAAGCTGAATAAGTGTTTGCTTTTTTGGAGTGTTCAATACTGCCTTATCATGTAGACATAATATGTTTTATATATATATATATAATATAGTCCCAGTTTCATAGGTCTTTATGTAGTTATTTTTGCGGGCGAGAAATTTTTCAAGAGGAATTTAGATATTGTTTTTTGATCAAAGAGATTACGAAGAAATACATATCAAACTATGAATGCATGCCTTTCATTGGATAATTTCATTACTATTAGTTATTAGGTGGCAGCTTTGTACTTCTATTTCCACCGTGTCTTGGCCTGTACAGAGTCAAAAGAGGACTATTCATTTTTGTCAATGGAGTAGTCTAGTGGGGTAATTTGCTTGTTTGATGTTTCTTCCATGTTTGCTGGAATGTTGTTTTAAACAATTGTGTTATGCCCTTCAAAGCTGGCTCAATTTTACCTTTACTTAATTGAAGATCAAGTGATTGCCAGGTTTTGTTTTTTCCTGTTGGGCCCTGCCAGTGTGTATGTATAGTATAAGTATATCATATGTAGATGTACACATTGAATTAGATTTAAGAATGTGTCATGTAGTATGTTTGCATTGAATTAGATTTGAGAGTCTTGTGGAGTGTTTCAGAGAAGTAAGGTTATTTTTTTTTATTTTATTTTTTTTTGCAAAATGATGTACATTCCATTGTTAATTTTTCCATTCCATTTTTTTAGAAACAATTTTTCTCATGAAATTATGTATTTAAATCTAATAAACAATATCTTATACTTTTAAATAATAAAAAATGTTCTTTGTTGTTTACTTTGTTCATTGTATTTTGCATGGGTAATAAAAAAGATGTAAATCTAGTCCATATCATTTGCTCAAAATGATGTGAAAAAAGTCATAGATTATGAAATATTTTTGTGTATTGTCAGACATTGCAGCTTTTAATTTTAGTTTTAGTGTTTTTCTTAACTCTGAGACTCTCCCCTCTATCTCTATCTGTCATGTTTTATCCCTTAGATTTTCAAAGTGACACAAGATTTGGTGCACAGACATTTACATTACAATCGACATTATTTAGATAGTCAATTGTATTTACATTTCCAAAGTACTTTCAGATTATGGAAAAACTTCCAGTCAATGTGAAATATAGCACAGATGCTGAAGATTTTAAGCAGAAACTAATCAAATTTATGTGAACTCCATAAAGTGTGACCCTTTTTCAGGTATAGTGCGAAAGAAATCACATTTATCATTGTTATTAGTATTAGTATGAGAGTAAAAGAATATTGTGTCTAATGCCCTTGATCTGCTTTATTTTTACTTTGGGACTATCCATCATTCAATCCTTTGCCTCACATTCATAACACACACTTGTCCCTAACAGCATTTACCAATAACATGGTGTCGGAATTAAATTACCAAATTAAAATAACTGGAAGCAGAGGTGAAATTTAATTGGAACTCTAATGAGTCCAATGAAGACATAGCAGATCAAATAAGAATCATGTGACTCAATCACTCTTGACAACACTTGTTATTTAGTCAGTCAAATGTGAACTTTAAACGGAACAAACTTGGGAGGGAACAATGATTAATAAGGGGCAGGCATTTGTTCTGCTCCGCCTTCATTGGACTCATCAGATTTCCAATCTAACTTCACTTCTATGAAAGTTTGTTGAATTCCGGAACTTCCAACTCATTCAATTCTTGAACGAATCTAAAGTAGCCTCGGAACTTCCAACTCATTCAATTCTGGAACGAATCTAAAGTAGTAAGTAGCCTATGTCCATGCAATTGTTTAAGAAAGTTGTGTAGATCAACATCAGTTTTTCACCATATATGAGCAGTGATTTTTTTTTTTTCTCGCCCGTGTTACACTTTTACTTTTCCCATGTACTGTGTTCTTTCCATTTTACTTATGCAGGCATCAGTACTCCAAATATCACTGTAGAGCTGATTTTGATATGAATTGGTTACTAAACGATCTCGGAGTCAGTGCTACCTTCTCAGTTCTTAGGAAATTAATATGCTCTGATTTTCCTATTCGTTATGTGACCATATTCCTCCAGTTGTCGCCCCATGTGAATATGAATATCCTCCCCATACTAGATTACTACTACTACTACTACACATTACTATTACTAACATACTTACATTGGAGGTATGCGATAGGTTCCCGT
>JBBPCV010771176.1:0-10775 GCA_037974505.1 Plocamopherus tilesii
GCGCACTTTAACAACTCCTTTCCACCACCATTAGATCTATTGTTCAAGTCATTCTCTTTTATTTTTGTTGGCATAGAAAACTGTGGGTCGACTTATTTTTGTTCATTGTCAATCACACTGTTATTATCATTGACACACCGGTGACTATGCCTATTTCCAGCATCAGTTTCCCTACGTGTCTGTTTATGACAATGCCTAGTTTGTCTCTGCTCTTTCCCTTTTGAGTCTAGGTGTTTTTGTTTGTGACAGCGTGTAAAAACACCATAGTCTTTCAACCTGAGGTTGATCGATAAGTAAAGATTGTAGTTATGTCGAAAGGAAAAGAGTTCACCGACGGTATACCGTTGGCGAGACGTCGACACATTTCGTGGTGTATCACAGTTATTTACAATTGGCCCGTTTGGTGAACAGCCGTCACAAAGGTTAAAATGAAGAATTAAAAATTTCAAAGCCACCACAGTAATCCAGAATCTTAAGAAATTCTTCCAAGCAATATTAATAAAGTCCAAATGAGAAATATGATTGGAAACACTGTTTAAAACTGAATCGAATGGCATAAAATTTTAGATGTAGGTAAAACAATGACTTAAAAATTTCAATAAAAAGGCATAGCGAGATTGGAGCTGTCAACCGCTAACAATCATCACACAATAATTCAAATAAGCACTGCGTTCTGCTGGCTTCATGGCCCGAATACATTTCCATTAAACATTTCAAAGAACACCTTAAGACAATCTGAATCTTTGTCTTGTACTCCTCGATAGGAGTCTCACAGCTTAGCATCCTGGCCCTTTCCAGATACATCCAAGACTTGCTGTATGAATAAGTGTTACGTGGCATTCGATCCTCGCACTCTATGAGATGCAACTACTTTTTCATTAAAGCATTTAAAACATGTTGAACATTTTGCAATTCAAGTCGAGGGGGTGTGATGGCAGAGCAAGGTAGGCGTGTGGATTTCAAAATATTATCTCACTCTGCTTGGTATAGGATTTTGACATCACAAAATAATCCAACTGTATTCTTTTCAAAGGAAATTGCTTGGCATCTTTCTGTGATCCAATAATTTCGGACACATTTCAATGGATGTACAGTATCATACAATCAAAACCAGACCCGATTTTCATCAAGAGGGTGACTCGTCTGATTGTCTTGGACTCTATTGCTAATTTATCTTATCTTTCTTGAGGAAATAATTTTGTCGCTGGTCCTCAACATTGGGTTTACGAGGAACTGGTTTCGGTGAAGGTAAACAAGAGGATGGCACAAAGAAAAAGCCCGGTGAATTTGCTAGCCGTGTGTGGCCCCCAGGGACTGTGATCATTTCTGCCTTTTCAGGCTAATGTTGTTCACAGATGAACAATTTCGACGGATCAATAACAAAATCCTCACGAGGGAGAAGCACGTGAAGAACGTTTATCCATTTCTGCCATCTTTTGGCAACTTGAACACACTATTCTTATGAACTTTATCGTAATTGCCTTTGTAATTCATAACACCACATTTATTAGGCAAAATAACAAAATCATAACGGATGTGTGCTTTGTAAAAAAAAACGTACACAGAAAACACTTCATTGTGATAAATGATATCCACACCAAGAGAGACGAAATCGAAACCACGTTTTGAATACAAACCGGAACACATCCTTTCCGGAAATTGCAAAGCAAAATAGTACATGGGTTCTTGTGACATGTGATAAACTTTCATAAATATAAATGCTTTAAAAGTACATACATATTACTAATTATGCAATGCTGTGATAGACGCCGGCGAGTGGAGGCACACAACTGGCCTTCGCCAGCAAGTCAGGAAATTCAGTGTGCACGTCCTGTCTGTAGTCGTTCTTCCCTAGAGTTATCTCCACTTTTCCTGAAGTAAACTGCCAATATCTCGACGTCTGCGATTTCTTAACACCTCTGAGAATGTGGACAACTTGATGCCACCTGTGTACAAAAAAATATAAGAAAATTATTTTACGTATCATTAAAGTGACTTTAAAAGTAATGATTTGTGCTTTACAGTGGCCGAGTATAATTCGTCATTTTGTTGTTATTGTTGTTGTTGTTGTTGTTGTTGTTGTTGTTGTTGTTGTTGTTGTTGTTGTTGTAATGATTTCAAGATATTAACATCTACACTTACAGAGGCCTTAATGGCTTTTGCAGTTTTCTACCTACAGGAAATACAAAAAAGCGCTGAAGCAACAATGAACATTTATTCTTGTCGTTGTCGTTGCGTTGTTCATACACGCAGACTCCTTGGTCGGCCATACCGATTATAGTCGTCCGTGCGTACAAACGAGTTCACTGCCGCTGTAACGACTCGCACGTGTCACAGTGAACTTTCCGTGGCAATGCGCAGGCGCTTACTATGTTTAGGCATGTTGGAGGTATCTGCCTTCGTCTTCAAAACAGCCAACAAACTCAGTTGATATGATTATTTTTATCAACGCGCCGAGTATTAATATTTTGATCCAGTACTTGTACATTTTCTGGAAGACACTTCCAAAGTTGAGCCACTCTTATATTAAAACTTATTTTTTTAAAGTCTAATGGTGATCTTTATAGGAACAGCTTTTGCTGTTGGCCCTCGTTCCTTTTTGTATGGAAATGTTAGACGCAATTTTGATGAAATTCCCCAATTTTTCACCTCGCAAACTAAATCAATCATATATACGCTTCCACCATATCACCACCAGCTCTCCTATTCCTATTCCTATTCCTATTCCTAATCCTATTCCAATTCCTATTCCTATTCCTATTCCTATTCCTATTCCTAATCCTATTCCAATTCCTATTCCTATTCCTATTCCTATTCCTAATCCTATTCCAATTCCTATTCCTATTCCTATTCCTATTCCAATTCCTATTCCTATTCCTCTTCATATTCCTATTCCTATTCCTAATCTGATTCCTATTCCTATTCCAATTCCTATTCCTATTCCTAATCCTATTCCTATTCCTATTCCTCATTGTTGGCAATTTAAGTTTTAGCAGCCCCTCCACGTACGATGCCCTTCATCCTTGACATCTGTTTAGATAATCTCCATTGTAGTCATTATGTTAGTTCTGCAAGCATCATATTGCAGGGTGTCGAGACCGTATTTTCCAAATGAGTACGTACGTACCAATGACCTGTACAGTTGAGTGAACCTTGTTGTTCTTGTTTTTCTTAATTTAGATGCTGGAATATTCTTTGGATAATCGCAAACATTCTTGCTGATGTCATGTCAGAAAAATGCCAATACTTTTTGCCTAGAATTAAAATTAATCACCTTTCAAAACTTTTATTTGAACAATGTTTGGGAGAATCTGCACTTTATGAATATGGGACTAACTGGGATAACTAAGAAATTAAAAAATGTAGCATCATTGTGGGTTTTTTGCAGACACTTACACATGTGTGATTCGTCGCTGCAAATTTTGACCTTCCAAGATATGCAAGATTATTCACGTACACAGGAACCAAATACATAGCACAGTTTTGAAGTTCATTTCTCATACAGAATAAAATGTGATTAGTAGTTGGCATGATCGGAAGGCCATTCATTAAAGATTCTGGCTTTAAACTCAATTGTAGATCTAGGTATGTAAGACGTATGAAAATCTTGTGAATCCTGGACTTTAGATTCAGAATGCATTGGACGTCTGCTATGAAACTACGTACGTATCATGAACGAGTTACTGTGTCTCATCTCCTTGTTGTCATCTAAATAAAGACATTTTGAACTACTGCTTTCCTTACTCCATATACGTCTTACTTGCAGATCACATTCTGTATCTTATTAGTTCATCATAAATATAATAAGTGAAATCATCGATAATAAATATAAGAGGTATCTTTCAGTGCATGTTGTTCTTCTAATCTTTTAACAGATTCGAATACCCAATAATATATTGTTCTCGCTTCGAAGAGGTATCTTTTGGTGTATGTTGTTCTTCCAATCTTTTAACAGATTCGAATACCCAATAATATATTGTTCTCACTTCGATTACCTACACTAATAACCATTGATCTCTACAATCGCTTTACACGCGTATCACCTTGAACCCTAATTCAATCATACCGTTGGGGGTGTTTCGTACTGAAGCACCCAATTGCATAACTACCTTCAATTTAAAATCGAGACTGTTTATCGTAATACTTTTAGCATGGAGTCTTAAAATTGGAAAATAATATGTTGCTAATGATAAAACTGTGTGAGTTGTGAAATATGGCTGTGATGGAGAGAGATGCTTTTGACGAAAAGATGGCGGGAGTAGGGCGTGGGGGTTTTGAGATGGAGCATGGACGAAGTAAAAAGCATTTATTGAGACAGCTATCACGTCATCATCTTTGCGGGGCTGTACTGGCATTAAGTTATTTGCTGCCTTCTTACTACAGATGCTTATTGGCGGTGATTCATGTTCATGTTGAAGAAGTCTACGTCATTACCTTCCTGCCTATGCCATTAGCATCATTGCCATTCAGCTGTTAAAGTTATTGATTTATCTCCGCAAATTTTGGTTGTGTTTAAAATTGACGTCTTCATACGTTATGTAAAACCATCCAATAATGGAACATATGCTGCTTATGGTATATAAGCCATACGTCATGGTGTGTTCTGTCTTGTTCAAAAAATGAAATGTTATTTGAAAGTTACAATACGAGCATTCAATGGTGTACGTATGGGGTTAGAAAGAGAAAAAAGAAAGACAGGGGGGAAACTCTCTGATATCAGTATGTTATACTTGTCGTTACATTCGCATACACATCGGCATCGGTGTAATTCAATTAGAAAATAAATTTATGTAGCTTTGTACAGTTATAATATATAACATATATATATAATATAATTCATTTATAAATTATAAAGTTATATAGAGTAATCACAAAGAAACGCGAGAAACATATAAAGTGTGACAGGATTCAAAGTAGACGAAAAGTTAAACGAAAAAACCTTGAAAGAAAATTTCAAGATTAGCAGCGTCTTGGCTAAAATACAATTCCAAACAAACAAGCAAACAAACTTCAATGATACAATTACCTTAAATTTACCTTTTCCTTTCTCGGAATTATGCCTCAGCTGTATCTACTTTTTTCCATCCGTATTTAAGGATCAACTATATCTAATTCTTTTTATCCGTATTTAAGGCACATTAATACCCACATCTTTCTATGTTGTAATTTAAGGTACATGTACATCAATATCTAAGTTTTCCTTTATGATATTTAAGGCATAGCTTTATCTTCAAAATACATGAAACCTACATTCACAAGCTTCTTCCTAAGACTTAGTTAGGTAGATCTCGTTCCACGGATCGCACTCTCAAGGTCTCCAATACATCTTATCGCACTGACATAACTAGATCTCAAGATAAGCAAATTTCTTTAGCACGTTAGACCAATGAGATTTCTCATCCCGCACATTGCTCTTCAGATGATCAAAAATATCCAAAGATCTCAAATCTATGGTCCATCGTTCATATTTTCTAGCTTTTATTTATTTCTATTTTGTAACGTCTCTTGTTTTGCATATCTTTTACCAAAATATATTCTGGGTTACCAAGTCAAGACTTTACTCTCGTCCAACTGAAATAGCAATTTTCACAATGGAAAACACCAACGGAAGTGAGGCTCTTTTTAAAGAGCTCCAAGAATATTACAGATCGAACTTCTCGTCTCCTGATCCATTTCACATATCCGAATCTCTGGCCAATATATTTGTAATGGTCAACTGGGTGGTCCTGTGTTCTGGCCTGTGTTGCTTTGGCATCGTGGCCAACTCCATCAACGTCGTCGTTTTTGTCAGACAGGGATTCCTGGAAACGGTCAACGTCACGCTCTTCGCTTTGGCCATTTCGGATCTCGGATCTCTCATCAGTCTACTGTGGATGTCCGTTTGCGTTAACCCGTTGTTCCAATATGCGGACACCGCCCTCCTGACGGTAGAAGTCCAAAGCATTTCCGGCGCGTGGCCTCATGTTACCTTCGTTAAAATCACGGGCTGGCTTCCCACCTTCGTGACCTTTGAGCGCTGCCTGTGCGTCATGTTTCCTTTAAAGGTCAAGGCCATTCTCACGCCACGGCGAGTCAAGGGCATCGTCGTGTTTATCTACGTCTTCGTCGTCGGGACAACGATACCAAGCATGGCTACAGCCAAGCTTGGCTGGAAGTTCGTACCAGAGAAAAACAGGACAATGATAGGAATGATTCTCACAGACCTGTCCACAAAGATTGACGGCTTCGCATTCGCCATCAACGGTGCAGTGTCAACGCTGGTTATTTTGACTTCTACCATCGCATTCACAATCATCTTGATCGTGTCCATCAAAAGTCAGGCAAAATGGCGAATGGAGTCGGTGGCAGATTCCGGTGCCGCGCAGCAGAAGGCTTCTCGAGAACAGAAACTGATCCAAATGCTGATCATTATCGCCATCATTTTCATCATATGTATGTTTCCCTTTGCCATCGCCTCAATCCCGATGATCTACGAACCCGCCTTCAGCGCGGTGGGGGAATACAGAAACCTCTTCATGCTTGTCTGCAGCCTTGGGCTTACTCTTGAAGCAGTCAATTCAAGCGTCAACATTTTCATCTATTACACCATGAACTCCAAGTATAAGAGCTCTTTCCACGCTTTGTTCAAATGCGGTATGAAAACGATGAAATCGTAGCACTACACCAATTCTGTGTAAAGACTCATGCACGTACGGCTCTTATGTTCTTCCTGCATCGACCTTAAAGCACTTTCCCCTTTTCCTGCCTTTGCTTTTATAATATTGCAAAGGCAAGGCATATAACTTCAGTGGGTTTTTTGTGATTTAATCATGTCCAACGTTTATAATGACTTACTTCACTTATGCCTCAAAGTTCCCGTAGGAGCATAGGGCCAGAGCCACACTTCTCCATCTCCCTCGGTTATGAGCGTCCCTCTTGAGCTGGATCTATGACATGCCGGCATTCTTGGTTTCAGCCTCAATGCTTCCCCTCCACGTTTTCTTTAAGTATTCCCACCTTTCGTTTTCTTGTGAGTTCTGTTTCAAGCATTGACTTGCGATGTTGCTTTGAGGCTTACTTAAAGTATGACCAATCAATCCAATCCAAATTGGAGAATTAGAGGAAAGTTATAATTTTATGGTGGGGTGAGAGAGCAGTGGAGATCCATATTGGTCAACGGGTGTTGAAGGCATGGCTTGCTTTGCAAGTGCGGGGTTTTTGATGTCCTCATCTGCACCACCATCTTTGTTCACCAGACTGCCCAAATAGGTGAACTTATCGATCTCTTTTATGTTCTTTCCACCTAGATGGAGTGGGCATGTTTGTTGCTCGTTTATCCTCATTGTTTATGTCTTTTTGGTATTGATTTGCAAGCCAGCCTTTGCAGCTTCTTCCGCTAATCTATTAAGCTTGCTCTGTGTCTTGGCTCACCACCCTCATGACCTTGGTGTCTATGCGAGAGGAGGTAGATTTCGTCGGCAAAGTCTATGTCTTCGCGCTGTTCAGTGAAGGTCCATTGTAACTATTTTTTCAGATGTGGAAACTCGCATCATCCAGTCTACTACTAATAAAAAATAGTGTGGGGGATAACAAACATCCTTGCCGCACTCCAGTTTCTACCTCGAAGGGATCAGTGGGTTTTCCCTCATGTATGACTTGACATAAAGAGTTCTTGTAGAGTTTATGTATGATGTTGACAATTTGTCGGGTATTCTGTTGTGTTACAATAGTTTCCAAATCACCTTTCTATCTATACTATCGAAAGCTTTCTGGAAGTCTACGAAGGTCATGTATAGAGGACTCTGCCATTCTAGGGATTGCTTTATGATAATTCTTAGTGTGGCTATTTGGTCTGTACATGATTTCCCCTGTCTAAACTCAGCCTAGTCCTCTCTCAGTTTGCTGTCTAGCTTTGTCTTCAGTCTTTTTCGAATGATTCTAGACAAGATTTTACCTGGTATCGAGAGTAAGGTTATTCCTTTCCAATTCCCACAGTTTAATAGGTTCTCTTTCTTAGGAAATTTCGCGAGGTATCCCTTTTTCCATTTTTCTGGCACTTCTTCGTTCGTCCAAATCTTCTGTAGGAAAGGGTAAGGCATATCAGTAGAATTCTTGGTGTTTTCTTTTCAAGCTTCAGAGAGGATTCTATCTGAGTCTGCTGCTTTTCAAGATTTCATTTTTTGTTTGCTTTCTTAATATCTGCTTTTGTTGGGGGGGGGGGGGGTTGATGTTTACATCCGAAGTTTATTTCCTTCTGGTATTTCTGGTGGCTATAGAGACGGTGGTAGAATCAGAACCTCTTTAAAAGGTTCATCCAATCTTTCCGGCTGTTTGGCCTCAGTGGTAATACTATTACCATCTTGGTCTTTTACTGGACATGATGTTGTTTTTGTTTTTGCCAGAAAGTATGTGGGAGACGTCATAGGTCTTTTCCCAGCTGCTGTTTCTGCTTCTTCTGTTAATTCCAGTAGGAACCGTCCTTGTCCTGCTTTGTGTTATTTTTCATTTGCCGGTTTAAGTCACGATATTGACTCTGTAGTCCCTCTTTGCGTATTTGTTCCTTTGTGCGGTTGGTTTTCTGTTTGATCTCTTTTATTTTCCTACCAAGATTAGAAGAATCAACAGAAATCCATCCTTTGTTCTGCCTTGTGTTGTCCCCCAAAACCTTTAGGCAAGCTGTGTTCCAAATCTCATTGATCTCTTTCCAGTGTTCTTCAATTATCTCCTCATCTAAATCAGGCAGAGCCTCGAAGATATCAACGTTTGCAGCTTGGCTCATAACAGAAACAGAAAAGGACAAAGAACTAGGAGGTCCCATGTGCCTTTGGGTGTGTAAAAGAATCTTCTTCTCTTAAAATAAAAAGAGCAGGCCATATCGGCCGCTACCCTGGCAAAATTCAGTTCCTACCAAAACGTCTTTCGGACTCATTCACCCGACAACCTCATGTACCTCAGACTTATTCGCCAGTTCATTACCCTCAATGAAAGTAGAAGAGGCAACGACCAGAGTGGAAGAGAGTGTGGCTGGGCATCCAAAATCCGCTTGGAATAATAGCCCATACGTAGCAATTCCATTACTACAAGATCCAAAACAAGGCCTTAAAAATAGACGCAGTTGCCTTAGCTAAATTAATGCGCTATTTCGTGAATGAACGTTTATAACGTTTATTCGTTAGCCACATACTGCCCTTTCAAGTCAATTTCTTGATGTGGAGTTGACAGTCCAAGCAGTCTCTTGTCTTGCAGATTTCTAGAACAAGTAAAAGCACTCCAGGAATATCATTTGGGCAGAAGGCTAGAAATGTGTGATCTTTTATTCTAAATCTGTTTATCAGCGTCAGTACAGTGCTTTTGCGGGGAGCTTCATTTCCCGTTTTCATAATAGGTCTAGGCCTATACGATGCATTCGATAAAATTAAAAGTGAAATTAGTGAAGAGCAAGTGAAGAAAGTGTTTTCAAAAGTAAATGAGCGCAAGGCCGTGGGACCAGATGGAGTGAATGGAAAGATGTTGAAGGCGTGTGCGAATGAATTATATTATATGTTTACCATAATTTTTAATATGTCCTTGAAGGAAGCATGTGTTCCTAATACATGGAAATGCTCTAAAATTGTTCCCGTTCCAAAGAAAAACAAAAGATCTTGTATGAATGATATCAGACGGGTAGTCCCTACATCCATTGTAATTAAACGTTTCGAGCGCATTGTTCTTAGTGAGTTTACAAATCAGTTCCGTCCTTAGTCTGACCCATTCCAATTTGCTTACCGACCAGAAAGAAGCGTTGAAGATGTCATAACCCTTTTTACTAATGATATATACAGACACCTAGACAGGCCCAAAGCCTATTGTAGAATTTTATTTGTCGATTTTTCTTCTGACTTTAATACTACCCAACCACATCTCCTTGTAAATAAATTAAAAACCATGAATGTTGATAGTCATTAAAATTTGATATTATGGATTATAGATTTTCTTCGGGAGAAGACGCAGTATGTTGAAATGAACAACCTGCAGTCTAAAAGCTTTAAAGCAAATACTGGGGCCCCTCAAGGATGTGTCCTCTCCCACCTTTATTTACTACCTATACAAATGACTGTAGAAGTTCAAATGATACATCAGTCCCTCTTATTGAATTTGTTGACGAATACAAAGTGATGAGGACGCCTATCGGTCTGTCATTGCCAAATTCGTCCATTGGTGTGATAACAATTTACAAAATGTACAAAAAACGAAAGGATTGATTATTGACTTTAGGAGATTCAAAGTGCTGCCTTATCTTTGACAATAAAAAATCAAGAAATTGAGAGAGTCAATCACTATACGTATCTTGATATTCAAATAGACAACAAATTAAATTGGAAAGAACAGGTTGATGCTATTGTGACAAACTTAAATTGTAGGATATATTTGATGAATAAGTTGAATGAATTTAACATTGATAAGACATTGTGTACATTTTTTATACATCTGTGTTGGAGAGTGTTGTTATATTTATATATTACCCCATGAGCTGGTAATGCCAACAAGACCGATATAAAAAGAATCGATTGACTGGTTGGCAAGACCAGTCAACGTACGAATGAGATAACAAGTGTTGACTACCTGTTTGAGAAATTTAGTTTATTGCGCCTCACAAACATAACAGAAGACGATACCCATCCACTCTTCAAAAGAATAAAACTGTCATCATTAAGAAATCATCGTCTGCTTTCACAAATAGCTAATACTGAGAGACATCGTAACTCCTTCTTACCCGTTAGCATTCTTTTATACAATAAAAAGCATTGGTATATATA
>JBBPCV010771287.1:0-10770 GCA_037974505.1 Plocamopherus tilesii
TTTAACCCCTCCCTCCCAAATGTTTCAAAAATCTTAAATTTTTTTTTGTAATTGTCAATAATTCTTTTGAACCCATTCACCCTTACAACCTTTTCTACCTCAGACTTATTGATTCGTTCATTACTCATATTACAGTTTTTCATATCCAAAGTAAGGTAAAAGCTTGCTGGCATCACGGTTGACAATCTTGTAGCAATGTTATTGCTACATCTGGGCTGGTTTCTAAGACTACTTTACTACTAAGAGGAGTATGGATGCTCTTCCGTGTGGAAGAGAGACTCCTTTCCCCTCTGCTTTTGCCTCTTCTATTTGAATTCAAAATAATGAACTGGTCAATGAGTCCGAGGTAAAAGTAGTTATAACACATGGGTAAATGAGTCCGGTCCAAAAGGATTTTTGGAAGGAATCGAATTTTTACCGGGAGGCAGCCAATATATATATATATATATATATATATATTGCTATATTGATAAAAACATCAAAGAAACAATAGAAGTTTTGTTCGGGAAACCCTTTATTTACTAGGTGGAGAATTAAGTAAGGCAGAGATAAATTTAAAATGGACAATTACAAACTACAATATACAGTGTGTAGATATTATATACTTTAATTTTAAAGCATAGGAAAGTGTAAATAATACTGTGAATTCCAGAGATATTTTAAAGGTTATTACAAATAAAACGGAAATCTAGAAAAGATATCATAAAGCAATCCTAATGGATTTAGATGGAAACATTCCACAATAAATTAAATTATGTAGATAAATATCAGGTAAAGTACATAGTGAATCAAAAAATTAACAATTAAATTGCTTGATATTGTTTAATTTGAACCACAAGAAAAAAGTATTCAACGAGTTGCTGATCCATAAAAATTAATATTGGATAATAATATTACTTCTTCATCACTACAAATTAGAGAGAATAAAGTGTATGCATTTATTAAAATTCAGCTCAACCCAAAAATTAATGAAATTGTACAAGCAATGCTTTATTCACCTCAGTGAATCTAGAATTGTTCAAAATAAATTATCTTGATCATGCTTCAGTAAATTGGATTACAAACCGACAACCCCAATTTTTTATTTAAAATTTAAAAATATAACTTGGCCTAGAGAAGTTTTACTCCGAAACAATAAATCTGAAAAGAATGAAAAATAAGTAAAACATTGAAAAGAATGATGGTGCCTCATGAAATTATAATACTTTTACAACAAAATATGTATAGCACAATCATTTTCAATTGAGCTCTAATATATCATACTTGGTGCTCAATCTCTTATGGTTTCAATGCTCCATAATAAAGACAATGGCAATTTTTCAGAGATTGTTAAAAATATCATGGACAGCTAAAATTACTGATGAGAAAGTGTTAGAGAAAATAGGCAAGGAGAAAGAATTGGTTTACATCATATAAAAATGGTAATTAAATATTATTATGGAAACAATAAGGACTAGAAAATATATTCATTACTATTATTAGTGGGTACATAGAAGGTAAAAAAAAAAAGCACGTAGGAGACAGCACAAAACTTTCCAAACTTCTTTGAGACAAACTTCCAGCAGCATCACCATCAACTCGACATTCACAATAAGAGCTGATAACAGGCCATCATGGAGAGGAATGATTGGCAATATGCGAACATGCAAATGTCACCCCTGATGATGATGATGATAATAATGATGGCAATGATCGTGATAGACAATGCAATGGCTTACTTATTTTGATCAGTAAAGGGCGAGGATTATTATTAAATTATATTTTTCCACTTTTTCTTACTTTCTTACTGCTATATGTCTGTTTTGTTTGGCATCTTATTTACTTATTGCTAACTTAATACACCCTAGTCTATAATCATAAGATCCCTTAAAAGTAAAAGCATTATCCTCTTCTGTGTTTGCTTGTATCCACAAGTACAAGTAAAATAAAATACTTGGTACTGATATACGAAACAACTGCATTATAATTTTCTTCATTATATAGAAATATTTGTGCACATTATGGTTATTCTTTTTGTCTTTTTTTCCCCCATTGTCTTTCATTACAACAATACCAATCATCCCAATAAAGATGAATTCAATTCCAATTCACATGTATTTAAAAAAGACAAAAAACTTTTAAAAACATCAGGTAGTCAGACAAAAAAAGGCACATCACTGTGAAAGTTATAGCAGCAGTGTAAATAAAACAGTAAGAATCAACTGGTCTTTACCACCAATTTTCATACTCATTCATCAGTGGTAATGAAAACCAAATGGAGAAAAATGTAATCTGACTTGAATTTGAGCATAAGAATAACACTTTAATCCCATCATCTCAGTCGCTTTTTCAACTCCAAGATTAAAACTAATACTATATTCCAGCCGTTCTATCTTCTACCTAATATCATATTTATATAACGTAAGTCACGGCGTAAAATTTTGGCCCTAGAGCGATAACTTAGCTGCGAGGCAAGCGCACGCTGTAAAGCAATTAAGTTACCTGTTAACGCCTGTCACGCCGTACCCTGAGACGAGGTCACGGGGATCAAAAGGATGGGCCGGTCTCGCGCACGCCGACTGCAATTGATGCAAAATTGTAGGTATATTCCGGCTTTATAACTGAAAAAACTACTTGTTCCCACTTCTTTCTTTCGATAGCACGTGCTAGTACAACTCTTAATCCGTGAATGTGCGAAAATTTGGTCGTTCTATCACTTTTTGTTCTTGTGCTACGCGTACGTTTTGGAGAGGTGATAATTTGGTCTCTCATCGAAGATCGCTAGATGATTTATTTTTTTAAATAATTTTTAAAATAAAATCCGCCCTATAAAATACTTTGCTTTTTTGTGCGTTAAAACAAGTGATAAGTGGTGCTTTTGTTTGGAAATTTTCGTGATAACGGCAACTTTGTGTTTGGTGTAAATTGTGTGTTTGTTATGGGTTATTGACTCAACGTCTTTTTCTGTATTTTTACAGTGCAATGGTTCATACATTAGACACCCACATTGCTACCGTCAATAAACTTTGCCGTATTTGTGCCCAAATCCATTTAACGAAAAAAGATGCTAAACGATGCAAAAAACCTCGATTGTGTGAAGACTTGAATGGAGATATTTTAATGATTTTCGGACTTGATGTCAAAATAGATGAAAATGATAAACATTCTAAGTACATTTGCACGAAATGTGTCACAATGATTAGAACAATCAAGCGCAGGCAAAGCGCAACTTCTATTAAAACAGCCAAAGACAAATATGAAAGCACTAAAGATGTGTGGAGTTCATTCAGAGAGAATGAAGAACTGGAGAATTGCCCCGTGTGTGTTCATACCTCAAAGCTAATAAGCGGCTGCATCCCTTTTAAAGCTCTCACCAAACAACCAGACCAAACAACTGACAACAGCATAGCAGACACGACATGTGCACACCAAAGCCAGGATTCTATTACTACAACAAGTGCAGATGAAAACGCATCAGCTCATATCCCCCCAAATGATACCCTCTCTATACATTCCATTTCAACCAATGCGGAAACTGACCAAAGTACAGATCAATCCTCGTCAGTTCACCAGCATGTTCTTTCATCACCTGTTGCTACATCGACGCCGATAAAAAAATTAAAGACAGAAACAATTGACACATCAACGTCACCAATATTCAAACATGACCTGACGTTTAGGGATTCACTTAGTAAATCAAGTGATCAAGCACTCACAAGGGCAGAAGAACAGCTAAACACACACTTCATAAGAAGAAAATTAAACACAACAAAGTCACAACAAAAGTTTATTCGATGCAAAACAAAAGGGCAGCCATTGATCTTGCAGAAAATCATTGCCCCCAGGAAGCACACATCATTGGTAAGGACACCAACCAAAAGAAAACGCACAAAAATATTACAAAACACTAGATTTTTTGTCGCAGGAACGTCGGAGCAATCACAGGACTCGCAGTTAACATCAGAGTTAAAGAAAGTGCCATCAACACGCAGACAGATCATTTGTAAAAAAGCTGGAATCAAGCAAAAAGTGAAGATATCGAGAGAGCAAACATTAGCAATGAAAGAGGCATTAGGGTTAAGTTGGCGTAAAGGAAGGAAACAAGGACAGTTGTTGAAGGAAATGGGGATACAGTTAGAGAATGAAATATCTGTTAGGAGATTTTCAAGAGAAATAATAAAAGGGTTTGTTAAAGTTGAAAATCGGTTGTTTGTGAATGAAGAGGGAGAATTTGAGGCACCATTTGGTAGAATTTTAGATCTAGTCAAGTTCGTGGATTACATGTTAGATTCATATGGAGACAGACAGAAGTTAACTTGGCATGGTGATTTCATCCCACCGAACGAGATTTGGCTAAAGATCGGGGGGGATCATGGCAAAAATTCCTTAAAATTTACACTTCAGATAGGAAACACAGAAAAACCCAACTCAAAGCAAAACACCATAGTCATTGCATTAGCACATGTCAGAGATACACACGAAAACATGGTGCGATTCTTAGATGGTGGTTTTGGTGATGACATTGCTTCCCTCCAAACTCACACCTGGAGGGAGAAAGCAATCAAGATTTTCATAAATGGGGATTATGAATTTCTTTGCAAGATCTATGGCTTGTCAGGTCCGCAAGGCACATATCCATGCCTGTGGTGCCTGATGCCTAAAAGAACACTGAAATCTGTCAAAATCCACTCCCAACAAAGATCATTAGCAATGCTACATGCAGACAACACGACATTCATGAAAAAGGAACACGGAGACAAAGATAATGTTGCTAAATACCACAATTCATTACATTCTCCGTTACTGCAAATAGAACTAGATCATGTTTCTCCCCCTTACCTACACATATTGCTAGGCATTGTACTTAAACATCACAGACTGTTAGAGGAAGCAGCACATGACATCGATTTGAAAATTGCATCACAAGACAATGATCGACTGACATTTTTAGGACAAACATTTAAAGAATTTGGTAGATGTTGGAATGAGATGGTAGTATTAGAAGAGAAACTGGACTTTGACAAGACATGTTTACTTTTTAGTGAGACAGATGAGGACATTAGAAAGTACCGCGACCAAGTAGAGAGTACAGAACACCGAATTTCTCTCATTACACATCAAGAAATTACACCTAGGTCAGGCCCTGTAGCTTCTACTTTAGATCCCATTTTGAAGAAACATAGAATAACACCTCAAGCATATCACAGTCGTTCATTTGTAGGAAATCACTGCCACAAATACCTAGACCCAACAGTTTACATGGAGCTTACACGATCAGTGGTGACAAAGACCGAATCACTCACATACAACACCAACATAATAGATGATGCTCACTCAGTGGAAGAGATTTTCGACAAATTGAATCAATCTTTTAGTGAAGTACACAATCTAATCTCACACTCTCAGCCCATCACTAATGACACTCTTCGTACAATACGAGCCAAAATAGATGATTACATGGCCATATATAGACAGAACTTTCCCCATAAAACCATCCCAAAGCAACACATACTCGAACACCACTGCATTCCATTCATTACACAACACAAATTTGGACTTGGTTTGATGGGAGAGCAAGGAACAGAGAGCAGCCACCAGGCTATCAGTGAGCTGGAAAGGCGAGGTCGTGGCATTGCAAATGATTTGTCACGTCTCCAATTCATTTTGAACAGCCATTTATTACAAGTTTCCCCCACCCTGCATAATATGTCTGATGGAAAGAAGAAAAAATAAATACTAGTGTGTGTAAAATATTTAAAAATTCGAATTACTCGTAATGTATTTTTGTTTTGCGTGACACAAATGTATCTGAATCCGAGAGCGTGTTTATGTGTTAATTTATTGTTACCGTAAGACATCCAGTTTGTTTCACTTGGGGCTTCCATGTAACTGGAATGTATCGCATTATGACGACCAATGATAAAAGAACTCCTCACAAGGGCTAAACGGTAGGTGCCGTTATTACTGTTTTCGAAATACTGGTAGATAAATAATATAAAAATATTATGCTGGAGTTTAATTGACATTGGTAGGGCCAAATTAGAGAAATTAATTAAAACATAATTAAAGATTCTCCTCTCACACTCTTAAAATTACTACAATTTTATTGATTTTATAAAAAGAAAACTATAAATACTATCAATGTCATCTTTGGCATGTGGCAAAAACGATCTTTTTTCTTGTTTAAGACCAAAAATCATATTGATTGAGTCGTAAACACTCGAGTGGAGCAAAAAAACATACTAGCAATAAAATGCTTAGAGCCTGTTATCGTATAAGGGGCTCGAAGGCGCGCCGTGACCTCGGGGTGAACCGGGTCAAAAGGTCATGGCGACAGGTAGACTGAGCGAGGGCTAAGCGAGCGCTGATATTACGCCGTGAAGTGTAAACCGAACTATTTTTAAACTATTTTTGAAAAGGAATGTAGCTTATGTCTGCAATGGATGTATAGATATGTCTTTTAACATAATAATTCTACACTATTTATTTTTATTTCAAAGTCATCTTTAAAAAACAAAAAAAAAAAAAAAAAAAAAGATAAAAAAGAAAGACAGATTGGTACAATTTAGTTTGATTTGACTGACAAATGTCTACTCTTTGTCAAAAAGTTGAAATTTTGCCTAACTCTCTCAACAATCTTGTTTGTATAGTTGGCAACGGATAATCACATCACATAGAAATGACGACCATTTTAGAATAGAATGAATCGTGAAAAAAAAATCAACTCTAAAATCATTTGTATATTTAAAAAAAAAAACCAAAAAAAACAACAACTTTAAACCATTACTGGAAAGAAGATGAAAGACTTAGCACTGACTGCTGTATCTAGACAAGTCCAGTCCAGCAGTTTGAAATCAGCAAAGGCAAGTCAGTTGTATGGTGAGAGTGAGATGAATGAGGAACCCTGTATTAGATGCATAATATATAATATATGTATTTGTATCTTCATGTAAGATGTAAGTTGTCTTAACATTCAGATCTCAACGCAAAATGAAGAAGTATAATATATTGTCTTGGAATATATTTTGTTTCATTGCTTGATTGATAAAAATAAAAGGGATTAAGAAAAACATTTAAAAAAAGGTTTTGTATATCATAGCTAGTGGATGAAAATCAAACCCATAAAATCACATATTATAAAAATCCCAATTAAAAACAATGCAAACCCAACATATAAAACACACCAAGAAAATGATAAGCATTATGGGCAAAGTCACTTTTATATAGAAATACATGGGGAAACATACAGAAAACATATCAGTAATTGCACCTCTTCTCATTTAAAAATTAAGTAAACTAAAATCACCAGGGAACATATAGAAATTCTCTAATTTAAATTCAGATTATAATGCTCTCCAATAAGAAGAGCTCATATAGAGAGAAGAGGAGCTCATATAGAGAGAAGAGGAGCTAATATAGAGAGAAGAGGAGCTCATATAGAGAGAAGAGGAGCTCATATAGAGAGAAGAGGAGCTCATATAGAGAGAAGAGGAGCTCATATAGAGAGGATTCTGCTCAAAAAAAAAAAGGGCAATATTAAGAATTTCATTAGGTCTCATATAATCTAGAACCACTGTAAGCAGAGCTCTATGTGCTCACCAATAATTTTCTTCTTAGAGAATGTAGGACTTTTCTTGGATATTTAACAATATTCTTGGAAGAATATTCAGACATTTCAAGTAAACAGACCGCAATCCTTCAATTGGTGAGACCAATGAATATCAAAGTCAAAGAAAATTTTTGGAATGTAGAAAATCCAATTACACACACACACACACACACCAGCTTCCTTAAATATACATTAGGAGGACGGGAGAGAGGGGAGGAGTAGGGAAGATAAGGACATATGCAACATGTGTGTGTGTGAGACAGAAAGACAGATACACAGACAGACCAAGAGACAGAGAGAAAGACAGGCAGACAGACATACAGACAGACAGACATACAGACAGACATAAAGACAAACAAACAGATAGACAGACCAATAGAGCCAAAGACAGAGACAGACAGATAGAATTTTGATAGTACACATTTTGTATAAACAGGAGTGATGACAACAATTCTGAAATTGCATTGTAAATATTTTGCTGTGAAATTCTGGATTATATCAAGTGATGTAATAAAAAGCACAGAAAGTTGGATTATTACCAAATCCAAGACGTCAAAGGAGTTTTGAGTAATCCAGGAGCCAGGCAAAAAGGTAGAACTTTCTTTTTTGCCAGAATGATTGATAAGTCTGGTATTGCACGTCACACTATTTGTACAATGTTATAAAGGCTCATAAAACCGGTATAAAAATTAGGTGATAAAAGAGTTAGAGAAACATCATCCCTTAATTGCACTTTTAATTTTAAATTACGTTTGAGCCACAAATTTTATAAAACTTTTGCAAGTTCCAGCATGATCTATTGTGAAATAAATTAAATACTGATATTTTAGGAATTTCCTTATAAAACATTCACACAGAATGCAGAACTTTGGAGTGTTGGGATCAGATAACTCTTGAAAAGATAAGGAAATTAATTTCAATATGGGAAAAAAGAATTAAGACAAGTGATTGAACAGAATGGTGACTCAACTGAGCACTTGAAGGACTTATTATAATAATTATATACTCTTGGTTTCCCCATTAAATTTCATGTAATTAAATTCAATATTGAAATTTTTTATTGGTATTGTTAAAGAACCCACAACTTTGTTTACAGAATTGATGCATGTTATACTGTCCTATATTTGAGCAAAATAGACATTGGCTCTCCTTTGGTACTTTTAAAGCTGTAATGCCTAAAATTTAGGGACGTTTTTAGGGGTTTCTTTTAGATGACCCGATATGTATATATTGATATATCTTCCATGATGGGAAGAAGTGTGGTATAATCAACTTTTATGAATTAATTTTCATTTTGCCATAATCAACTAAAATGCTTTTTTTTTCCCATCCCATTGCCTTTGTGTTTAAACATTTCTGAAGGCATTTGACTTCAGTGTTTCAAGAAATTCTGTGACTTAATAAAGTCTTGATCAAAGTCTAAACTGTGAAAATAAAAAACATTTTAGAAATGGATGATATTATGACACTTCATTTTGACATTGCGGGTTTATATCTATCTATAAATCTATAACTTTAACTATGTAACTATAACTATAAATATATATATATATAGTTATATAGTTATATATACATCTATACATGTGTGTGTGTGTGTATGTGTGTGTGTGTGTATACATAAAATAGTGACTTAATGGGGCCAGAAACACTTTGTCCGCTTTGACTTGGGAATGGGAAGACAGCGACCAAGCTTCTCACAGCCCTGTGGAGCCCAGTTCTGAAATTCAGCAAAGTAAACAGAATAAAAGTCAGATGATACAAGACAAATAGCTTTCAAACAAATCCAGTAAAATAATTAAGTCATATTGGATTATCCATTATAATACCATCATCAACATGAGAAGGGAAATCTGATATTTATTATTAAATTGATGATAAATATTTATAGTTGAGGCTTTTTAGGGTCTACTTTTTGATTTGGTATTCATAGTACAGACCGAAAAATAGGTTGATACAAAAAGTTGAAACGCTACTCTTAATGAATTATCATAACTGTCCTATGGTCTCAGATGTCACTTAAACATATAACATGCATAGTAGCAGGATCTCAGTTGTAACTTATGCATAATGATAAGATATCAGGAGCAACTTTGTACATCAAACCCACATTTTACTGCTATATAAGTGGAGGGCTTTAGTAACGTCAAGACAGCCATAAATATGTGAGAAGGACATGGGCTATACTAGGGCACTATCAGATGCTTACAAGTTTGAAGCTACAGACAGAATTATAATGACATAAAATTAGAATATATTTTGTATTTTTCTTTGTATTTCCATTATATTTTCATTTGGGCTTACAAGAAATGTTTAGATCTAATGTGTCAGATTTAATTTTCAGGCTACATCTAGTGCATCCTCAAGTGTACCAGAATTGAATTCCTGGCTTGTAACACATGCCTACACAAATATGGTTTCAACGATGACATATTGATAAGTATATATCATATGTTGCAATTATGCTTTTACTTTCCTATTTCAACATTAATTTTACTAGTGATAATGTAATATGGTGAATAAGGTTGAGTAAAGTAACTGTTAGGAATAGAGGGATTTGATTAATAATAATAATATTATTATTATACAATATTATACATATATATATATATATATTATACAATAATGCTCAGTTGACTGACTGACTGTCAGCTTTATGAAGAATATGGATGTGGAAAGAATCAGGTAATTTATTACAAACCATTACGGCAGGATCACAGTAGTTGAGCTGAGGTTCACCAGGAACAAGATTTGCTTTATGTTTCTCCACCTCATCCAAGATGCTTGGCATGACACGTTTGTACACTGCAGATTTGGGGCTGGATAAACAAAGGGGAAAACAGGGGACAAGAGTGATTAGATGAAGGAAAAAGCTTGTGAAGTCAAGAACATAATCTCATCATGTGCATAGTCTATTTACTGAATTATCTATTCATCCATCTATGTCCATCCTTTCAATCAGTCTTTCTATCTCTCCTTTTTTTTTGGCATATCTGTTTACTCAACTGTCTCAATATCTGTCTGCCAAGCTATCTGTCTGGATCTAGCTATTCAATCTATCTGTCTAAATCAACATTATTGCGCCAAAAGCCATCAAAATATTAATGATGTACCTAATGACATATTTCTCCCCAGGATCAGCACCGAGATCAAACAAGAGGGGACTTGATGTATGGTTGGTCTGA
>JBBPCV010771398.1:0-10767 GCA_037974505.1 Plocamopherus tilesii
CCCTCCCCGTTTCTAGTAGCAACGGGTCATCCCCGGACAGCAGGGGGACAGCAGGGTGGTTTGACTACGCATGCGCTGGACTTCCGGTCGCCGGAAGTATGGCGAAAAACAATAACATTTGGGGAAATGGCTTAGCCAATATTGAATAAAAGTAATAATTTATTGTGGGAAAACGGTTAAATTGCGCAAAAAAAAAAGACCCAGATATTTGTAATTATTGACCTAGAACTAGAACCTTCTTAAATAACTTTAGACAGGGGCCGAAAGCAATCTCGAAGGGTTGCTATAAAAGATAACCAATTGATGGACAAAAAGAGTAGAAATAACATAAATTTTAACATTGTCTTTGTATGGTCATAAAATATATCATATTATAATGTATAATAATTATTTAGCATCTGATGTTGACTAGATTAAGTTCAAGTTGAGTTTGTCAGCAATTTTGAATACTAAGATTTCACAAAACATATTTTAGAGAGAGAACACCAAATATGATTAAGATCAGAATTACAAACATTGAAAAGGTTAGTTTGGATGTTGACGACTGCCACGCATATGAAATACAAAGCAAAGAAAATTGTCAACAAAAATGTCAACCTACAAAGACAAGCTTTGTTCTGTCCTTCCTCACACTTCTTCTTCCTCTGTGGTGTCATGTGACACATGGCCTGACACTTGGGAATGCCATTCATCTCTGTTGGCTGCTATCTTGCTGACTTCGCCCCATGTTCATTATCATTCCTTCATCTCTCTCTCCACAGTCCTTCTCCATGTTTCCATAGGGTGGCCTCTCCTCGTTTGTTCCTCTGGCATCCATCTCAGGGCAGTCTTACGGGTTGCTAAGGGTTACATTCTACAGACATGTCCCAACCTGCTTTCTCTCACATAATCATACGATGTTGAGACTTGAAACTTAAACATTTTTTTCCTCCACTATTCCCACAGCAAATGTCCATCTTTTTTGTCTCATGATCCCCATCCTCATCAGAAATTACAATAACTTCATTTTCTTCAGGTCTCCTGCAGGTAGCATACGACTGAGATGATGGAGAGGTGAGAGGAGGATTAAAAGAAGGAAAAGTAACACGAACATTATTTGACTTAGATGTTGAAGCTGTTGCAAGAGACGGGGAGACATCTTCGCCACAGTCTAAGTCTTTGTTGATTTTCCGTAAGTGCCTTAAGGTTTCCTGAAATTCCACCGGCTTGATAATGTCGTTCATGTCATACTGATACAGTGCTTCCTCAATCTCCAGTTCTGTGAAACCTGCAGAAAGTCCTAAGTCTTTCAAGTATGCCAACTGTGAGAGGCATCTATCATTTATCGCCAAGGATGACAATTTCATCTGAGAATGATTGATGTGATTTGACGGAGGTAGCCCTTTGGAGGGACTAGGTGTTTGAGTCACTTGTCTTCCTTGTCCACTTAATCTTCCTGGGTCAGGAGCGGGTGGATTATAAGCATTTTGCTTGTTATTTGAAGTGTCAAAGACATCACCTGGGTGACTGGTGGAAGCCTGGTTGGGTTGAGGGTCTTTGAAAGAATATTTTGAGGCAGGATTCAAGTTTTTCAAAGGTCCCTGAGTAAATCTAGCATTTATCCTGGGCTTGTCAGGGTTTGGTTTTTCAGTGTCTGGTATGTGTTGATCTGAAATACAACCATTCATCTTAAATATAATAACGATAATAATGACAATGATAACAATAGTAAAAATGACATTATGAAAAACAAATAATGACAATGACAGGGCATTGAAATACACCCACACCCACATATATATATAATGATAATATCAATAATAAGAACATTGATGCAACAATCGTAAAATAAATATATAAATAAATAAATAAAAAAATAATAATAAAAATAATATTAATAATAATAATAATAATAATAATAATAATAATAATAATAATAATAATAAGGAACGTCATTCATGAAATGCAAAAATTGCTCAATGCACAATGCATTATATTAATCTTGCACAGTTGTTCGAAGATCTTCATGACATTAGACTCATACACAAATGTACATATATTGTCTGTCTTTTTCGTCTTTCTCTTCTTCTTCAAGTACTAGGTCTGACACAGACATCAGCAATCATGGCACGCCATTACCTCTATCCTCAGACAATCTCAAAAGGCTCATATTATTTTCATTACTCATCCAGTAATTTAAACTCTGTAAATATGTTATTCTTTGTCTAGCTCGACTCCTTTTTCCTTCCAATTTTTCCACTAACGGTTAGATGTTCAAGATCTTCATGCCTATTTATAAGGCCCAAAAACTTTAGCTGTCTTTTTCTGATTGTCTTCATTAATGATCTCTCTACTCCTACGTCTTCTAGTACTGCTTTATTACTCTTCTTATCTTGCCATGAGATTCTTAACATTCTCCTCCTTTACATATTAAGTTACAGATTGGATTTGTTGACTTTTGGAAACAACCATGCATTCTGTTTTCTTTAAATTTAAATGAAGCCCTGTACGTTCACTTTCAGTGACTACAACATTCAGAAGATTTTGGAGATCTTTTTCTGAAGTTGCCAAAAGAGCTGTATCATCTACATACCTAATGTTGTTGATATTTTCTCCATTTACTTTAATGCCAGGTTTATCTTCTAAATTTCTACGGATTGTTTCACGATATATATTAAAGAGTTCGGGTGACATAAAACAGCCTTGTCTCCCTCCTCTTTTTATCATTTTTGATTCACTTAGTTCTTCTTCAGTTCTTCTAACAGCTGCACTTTGGTCCCAATACAGGTTCCTTACAACTCTTAAGTCTTTCCCATCTATGTCTAATTTATTTAAGATATTAAAAAGTTCTTCATGTCTTACTTTGTCAAAAGCCTTAGAATAATCAATAAAACATGTATTAATTTGTTTGAAATTGAATACATCTTTACATTAAAATTGTATAGGGTAAAATTGGTATTTCTGGTATCTTTGTCTGGAACAAAGCAAAATTGAGTTCTTGAAATCTCAGGCCTCAAACATTTCCTCATTCTACGAATTAATATTCTAAGAAATAATTTTGTGATGTGACTCATGAGACTTATTGATCTGTGAAGCTCACATTCAGAGTTATGAAAATTGATTTCATTAAGTATTCTGGTGTTACCACTATCATATATTGCATTTAAGAGTTTTGTTGTCATCTCTATCCCTACATCTTTTAATGATATGATTACTTCTACTGGTATATTGTCTGGAACTGTTGCTTCACCAAATTTTATTTTCTTCAAGGCATTTTCTACTTTCTCTTTTAAGATTGGTGGTCCATCTAGCTTCTTCTTTGTAACAGACTTTTCGCCCCTTTCATCTTCAAAAAGTTCTACTTATTCTGCCCACCTATTCAAGACATCTTGTCCATTAGTATATTGCCTTGCTTTGATTTGATATATCCTGAACTAGAACATCCTTTCTTTCAACTAACTTCCCTAATTTTGGTATGCATATATTTACTATCTGTGTTTTGGTTAATTTCTATTTCTAGGCACTGATCATCTATCCATTTTTCTTTTGCTTCATTGCATTTCTTTTTTATTTCTCTATTCAGAATTTCATATCTTTTTATATCTGGCTTTGCTTGATTTCATTTTTCATTAATTCTAGAATGTCATTTGTCATCCATTTCTTATGTTCTTTTTTTTTAGATTTTTTAGGGATAATTTCAGTCATAGCTTCATTAATTGACTTTTTCATCTCCACCCATATTGTTTCAGGTTGGGTAAAATTTTCTAGAAGTTCAAATCTATTTTTGACACTAACTGTAAAATTATTCTTAGTTTGCTGACCTGTTCTTAAGAGATCTACTTCAAATTGGATTGTTTTACTATATATTAAAGAGATCGGGTGACATAACACGGCCTGGTCTCACTCCTCTTTTTATCATTTTTGATTCACTTAGTTCTCCTTCAATTCTAACAGCTGCACTTTGGTCCCAATACAGGTTCTTTATAACTCTTAAGTCTTTCCCATCTATGTCTAATTTATTTAAGATATTAAACAGTTCCTCATGTCTTACTTTGTCAAAAGCCTTAGAATAATCACCAAAATATATGTATAAATCTGTTTGAACTTGAATACATCTTTCCATTAACATTGATAGGGTAAAAATGGCATTTTGAGTACCTTTGTCTGGAACAAAGCCAGTTTCAGTCTTAAGTTTGAGGTGGTCATTACTTGAATGGTCACGACCGAAAGGCTCCACTGTATATGTATGAGACTTCAACTAAAGTTTTTAAAGATGAAGTAAGAAATGGTAATTATTCTTACCTGTAAGTCAGATTTACAATTAATATTGCCAATGCTGGCTAGTTCTTTCATGTGAGGCCACATCTTGTTTGCAGTCATAGCCACACTCATTGGGACTTGCACAGCATTCACCATGCCTTCCTTCATAGCCTCTTCTCGTCTAGGTTAAAGGAAATGTAAAAGAAGAAAAAGGAGTCATTTACAATTGTATAACTGTTTTTATCTCAAGGTGTTACTTTTCCCATCATAGTATGTGATAATAATATGAAGAAAACCAAGCCTCAAAATGTAATCTCAATCCATTTTTTTTAAATAATCTGAAAAATTGTTTCCCTAAAAAAGAAAAAAAAAAGCCCAACCCAAAACAACCCAAACAAAAAGAACTACCTTTGGTGGAGTTGTATCAATATCAAGATCCTCATTAGCCTTAATTATATGTACTGTCTCATCAGGTGAAGATCAATTCAGAACAGTCTCAAAGTAATAAGCCCATCTTGTGTCCTGCTCCCTTTTCTGACTCTACTAGTTTTCTAGTTTATCTCTGATCACTCTGTGAGCACTACTTCTGCAACAAATGATGTGTGATACTGTGCAGTCTCCCTTGTTCCCCCTTTGCTGCTGCTTCCTCCGCCTCAGTTGTTAACTGATCCATGGCACACCTCTTGTGTGGTTTTGTCAACCTCATCACTTTCTTATGGATCTATGTAAAGTTTACTGCCTTTTCAATAGATTTGAAGACTTTGAAGCTACATGTCCTTTATGCGTCTCCTTTTCTCTATGAAATTTGACATTTCCTGCTGGATCCAATTCTTGTTTCCTTGCTTCTTGCAATATCCTAGCTTTGCCTTGCTGTTCTCCTTGCAGAATATGGCAATCTCTCTCCATATCAGTTCCTGAAGTAAAGAATGAAGATGGATTTCCTTCTTTTATCTTTGAACTGATGGGTATCTAATCGCATTTGGATGTTTATCTTGACATATGTCTTTTTCAACTTAGAATTGATGAGTGCCGCTACTAGTTGATGATCACTCCTTACATCTGCTCCTCTCCTTACCTTCATGTCAAATTGGGATCTCCTCAACATACCATTCACTAATCATGAACTGATCAGTCTGGTACCTCAAGTTTATATTTGGAGAGTTCCATGTCAATTTGTGGGTGTCACAATGTGGGAAGAAAGTTCCTCCTATCACTGTATCACAAAGTTATTTATGGCACTGTGCTTTACTAATCTCTCTCCATGGGCATTTCTGGTCCTGACTCCATGCTTCTCCATGACATTCTAAAAGTTAGTATTTCCCACTTTGGCATGTAAATCCCCTATAAATAAAATACTGTAATATTGATGAGATCATGTCATGATACAGCTTTTGTCTCTGCTTGTATCTGGCTGTAAAGCCATCTTTGTCGATATCATTGCTGTCGTTTGTTGGTCCATAACATTGAATGATGGAGATGTTGATGTGCATTCCTCTCAGCCTTATTTTCATTTGCCTGCTGTTGACAACTTCCCACTACAACAATAGACATGACTCCAGACCTTTATTCAATGTTCATCATTTCTTCCAGAGTAGAGGATTGTTTCTCCTGTATTGGTGTTAAACTTACCAGACTTACCATTCTTCTTCTTTTTAATAGCTGACAAATTCATTCAACTGAGTATTCTTGTCAATCCTCACTCACTCACTCACTCTTAAAATGTGTGGATTATATCATCTCATTTGTAGAGTTATATCTTCTAACTTCCCAGTCTTGTACATATTTGGTCCCCAAATTCCAATATCCTATCTCGTCTTGGTCTTAGTGCCCGGTCGACCAGTAGCCAATTTCTCACCTCAATCCTGAGAAGAAGAAGGTGTGGTCCTTACTGTCTGGGCAATATTACTGATATATGTTGTCTTTGATATTATTTGTGTAACTTGATACTTTTTTAAGATTCAGGTTTATTTTCCCTGAACTGAGCTCCTAGAATTGGACGCTCAAGAATATTTTTTGGAGATTCACTCCCAAGGAAGGTTACCCAACCAAGGCTAGTGAGTCCTATATAGCCAGGTCCATAACAATAAATCAAGCTTCTATCCTCGGACCTGCCAAGCTTGGGTAACCTGACCCTACCATAACCGTACCACTCTATGTATCATGACAAACTCTTGCAGCTTCCAGCACCCTTGCAGCTTCCAGTAATCTGTTTGCCAATTGCATGTGTTCTAGATCTTACCTTGCCAGTGTGTTTCAAAATTTCTCTATTCAGTTGTATTATGGGGGTTCTGCTTCTTCAGGGATGAGTTTGGGCTCTTTCTTAATTTGTCAATACATAGGGTAAACATGTAATTTTATTATATACTGACTACTGCAAACAAGTCTTTACATTTGACACTTCCTTCCCCTTTTAATGATTCAGAATTGGGCATTCTTTTTATCATGTCTGGATGAATCTCCTCAACTTATCCGTGTTGCTATTTAAGTTAGTCACGTTGCTAATACAAAGAAAACAGAGAAATTAATTGGAGATCTTAGGATTTGAATTATGAGCAGTTGAGGTAACTGTGCTGCATTATGCATGAATTTGTCGACCTAAAAGAATTCACACCAAGTCAATGTGAAATGAAAAGGAGAAAATCTTTAATACTTTTCATCATTCTTTTTCAACCATTACATCCCTTTAAAAAGTTCAAGAGCATATATAGCAAAAGTTCAAGAGCATATATAGCATAAAACAAAGTTCATAGACAATTAAAAATGTCAATGAACATAATATAAGGCAAAATAATCATTTCTTACATTTTCTTTTCTTCCTCTGTTGATTTTGGTAGCTTAGATGCCAACTGAAAAGAGGACAAAAAATTGTATGAAATATACAAAATTAAAACAACAACAAAGAAATTAATTAAGGATTCACACATGTTTTTAAACTTAAGAATTAGGGACATTTTAAGGACCTCTTTAAAGATAAAAACTCCATTTTCCATTTCCACTCTGTGTTTTGAAGGCAGGTTCATGCATTGACAATGTTATTGTTTTTATTCAGAATGCAGTATTTCATACTAAGCGGTTTTCTTCCCTTTTGATAGTCTAGGATTGCTGAATTTAAGGACCTATTAAGGACCTGAGACCTAAAAATTAAAGACCTTTATAGACCTGTGTGAACCATGAAAACATGACATATAGAGAAACAAAAATCAAAAATAAAAGGAGAGGGGCGGGAATACCAAGAAAAACAATTGACATTAATAATTGCATCTTAACATCTACAAACGTCTTCCGAACTCATTGCTTGCATGTGAAACACAAATCAAAAGAAGGTGAAGAAAATAAAACAACAGGAATAAACACACAAGCACTCTCTCCCAAGAACGCATCTGTTTATAACCATACAAACACACAAACACACACACACACACACAAACACACACACACACACATGTACATAAACATATGCATATACAATCATTCAAGTACAAGTTATAGATAAATTAAAATGATCCTTTGAAAGTTTATGTTTGAGTTTCATTGCTATTCCTTGCTGAGCCATGATTTGACTTCGTGTCTTCCTGGTAATCCTAGCATTAAAGATTGGATAACTTGTCACTCCAAAACCTTGCAAAGACGCAATTCAGTGAGATTTTAATTTGTTTTGCTGGCTGTCATTGCATCTTAATTTTATAAAAATCAGCAGAGATCTTGTTTAATTTCTGATTTTAAAATACTAAGTTAAAAGTGCATGCAAAATTTTAGTGACATACATGACACCTTTACTTCTGTATATTATGTATACATTAAAATGTATGTCCTTCGATATTCTCCCATGAAATGTAATATACTTCAGAGTGTCGAAATATGTGTTTTGTAATAGTCAAAGTATAAATGATAAGTTGCCACGATTTTTTATTTACGGAGGACATGAAAATAATCAAACGCAACAGCCAGGCCAACCAAGCCAGGGAATTCCCGTAACCGCAAGTAGTTGACTCACAGTGACCCCAGACATCTGGGAGTGATGCGCTGGCTTACGGGGAACTAAATTACCATGCGTTAACAGCCATGATATACATATATCAAACAAGTCTCAACATGAACGATTGTGCTTATGGTATTAAATCAGCGACTTCTTAAAACAATCATACGTTTAATCTAAACTTCTTACCATAAAGTCATTGAAGGCAGCAGCATCTGCATCTATATAAACTGACATTTCTTTCATTCCATTGTACAAAGGTGGAATAAGTTTCCTCATTTGAGCATCGAGATGAGCAAATTTCTTATTGCCATAAGTAAGGAAACCTACCATGGATCCAAGGGCAGCACCCTGTTCAGAAATAAAAATGAATTGCTTTTATTCTTAACTATCAAAGTAAAAGCAGAGCATTAGCAAAGCTTTGGTATAAATAAAAAAAATAACAAAATAACAATGACAAAACAAAAGACATCCTCTGACTAGGAAGACTTTTGAATTTATTATGCAGTAGTCTCCACCTAAGCCATATGTTGTGTTAAAAACAAGGTCCAGCTTTTTCACAGGAAACAGAATTTTTCTTTTAAAAAACTCCACCCATCCTTATGGCACACTCCAGTGAAGAAAATGGTTTTGGTTTTTACCTTGGTCAAATCATTTGCATTACTTGTGGTCTTCTTTGACATACAAAGTCATTTTGAAATGTTCTTTATCAACCTCAGAGAGCAATTCTATGAGTACGTAATATACTGATACCTTGGTCTATATAGGTCTAGATGACATGTTATACGAAAGAGACGAATAGGCTTGCTATGCCTCTCAAACCGAACCTGAACGACAAGCGTTGTTTAAAAGTTGTGCCTTTGATCTATTAAGCTGTTCGAATGTGGATTTCTAGTATTTACATGGTTTATCTCATGACGTCCACCTAAGAACACAGTCAAAGTAAACAATTAAACAAAAAAACTTTTAAATTAAAGTACAAGGTCAACAATTAAATTAGTAATAAAAACCCAACATTATAAGGACAGTAAATACAAATTCATTTAACTCATTTCAACTTACGATCACCTACCAAAGATGAGGCTAAAGCTGCTACAGATCCACCTCCAGGAGAGGGGGATCTGGAGCCAACAGTGAGGATAAAATCTTTTAAGTCCATGCTGGCCAAAGCACCTTCTTTTTCTGGCTGAATCATATACCTGGCAAAGAGGCAATGAATGAGAGTAACACAGAAATCAGAGCAAGATAGTTGTATGTATAAAATGAGACAAATAAGTTTTCATTTAGTTTAAAATTATCGAGGTAATATCTCGAAGACTTTTCTGATCACTTACTCAATTATTCTTTCCTTTGGACTGAAGGCTCCAAGGGAATTCAAACCTAATCTGTTGATAACCTGTGAAATTAGACAATGAATAATATTCAAAATGATATTCAACTTTTTTTTTTTTTTTCAATAATACCTATCATGTTCGAATTGTTCAAATTCCATATTTGTTCGAATTAATTTTAAATTACACAACTTCAAGTCTGACAAAACACCAATATTGTTAGTTCAAGATAAATTTTGTATGGATAAATCCTATATGTGACAGTCAAATGACAGTTTTATTTTTTTCCTGAATGGAATCATTTGAATTTAAAAATACAAAAACCATAAAGCTTAAATAAAAAAAATTGAATTGCTTTTTTCAACTGATTTGAAGCATAAAAGACATGTAATTCTCTCACCAGTCTTAGCTTTTGATCTTCTTCTAAAATGAAGAGATTCTCTTTATTCATGTAATACTCAGCTGTCTCCATGAGTGCTTTCAATGGCACTAAACCAACAATTTGAGAACCAACCACTGCCAGATTCAGCTCCTGGGAAAATGTATATGCATCATATGACTACACAAATACTGATTCTATGTAAAGTCAACTATGACTCTCTGTGTCAATGAACTGTTCAGGCTCATTACATGTTGAAGATATTTCAGAACATTTAGTAAAAGGAAACATGTTTAATATAAACAGACAACACTCCAGGAAAATCACTCTTACAAATCACTATGTTGATTCTGTCATTCTGACTATGACTTTAGATGTCTTCAAAACGTTTGAAAACATTGTGTGTTGAATACATTTCTGTACATTTAGTAAAATGAAGCATATCCATTGAAATGAAAAAAGATTACCTCAGCATCCTTGCAGCATTCCTCATAAACAGTGTGAATTCCACATGCCTCAGAGTCTGTAATGTTAACAGAAACCTGGGCCATATTAGCTTCCTCTAGGTACCATCCAATAGCTTGGACACATTTCAATCTTCCAGGCTGAAAGGTAGAATAAAGATTTTACAAAATAGCAAACCATTCAGTCTCTCTGTCATTATTTATGCATGGCCTCACTTAGATTATTAATATTAACTATCAAAAGCCACACAGTAAATGCCCACTGACAGGAGGATAAATAAAAAAAGTCTCTTATATATCGTCGGTACAATGCCATAGTGGCGAATACCGAAAATAATAGTTTTGCGCTAGAGCGAGTTAAAGATTTGGTGGTCATAT